>JBCEWB010056925.1:0-13884 GCA_039654565.1 Peronia peronii
CGCTTTCTTTCCTCTCTTCTTCTTGACGTGTAAACGTATCTTACCGTGTTTGACACAATATAGCCGTAGTCGTGCTGGTGTGTCCTTAAACCCCAACACAAACAAACACACAAACAATCACGGAGACAAATTCATCTTTCATGGACACAATTTCACATGTTCATAACTGCATTAAATAAGAGGAGGGTGGGGAAGCCTTCTTTTTCAACATAAACAAACAGTCTCGGGCGAAATTATAGCCTCATTAAGTGGAGTAGCGGGCGGTGAATTTACGACGTTTATTAAGTCATGATCAATGACATAGCCACAAAGTATATTATACATATCTGGAATCAAGAGGCTGTCACAGCCACTGGGATCAATGCTCATGAACTGTTACGTGAGTCTTCCGTAGACGTATAATTATTCTGATAAACATTCGACATCTTCACCATGACAAAAAGAGTCGTTACAACTGGTTGCTATGGTAACCTTGGATTGGTTTCCCATGTCACTGTCTGATGCGACTTTCAGAAATGCTCACAGTGGTTTCCAATCCTCCCGTTTTACTGTTAATTATTGAACTAATACCACCGGCATGATGTAACTGGTAGTCCTGGTCTAATGGAGGCTGGATAGCGCGCTAATTGGTATCATTAGTTCACTGCGCCATGTCCTCGATACTAACAGATTGTTTACGTGAGGAGAAAATAAATCGTGTAAGTCACTAGCTCTTCTCCCACTGCCCTCTCTGTAGTCTTCACCCGATGTATCAGCTTTTCTGTTTATTTATTTGTCTGACAGTTTTCTATTATCATTTTGTGGATGTGTGTTCTCATCTACATGCTTGATTTTGTCCATCGCTTGATTATTATTTCATTATTTTTCACCGGTAACTCTTTCCTCTAACTCGTTCTTACTATTTCTCTGTTCATCAGGTCTTTCTATTTCTATAAATGTTTAGTTGTCTGTCTGTTTCTTTGTCTGTCTGCCCATCTTTCTCTGTCGTTCTCTTTTTCTCATTATCATCAACCTTTCCTTACACTTTCTACAAAGAAGCTTGCCGGACCCTGCCAAATGAGTAAATGTAAAACAACTTAACAGTAGATCTTTCCCTTAAGTACAACGACAACATATTATTTGTGCCATTTACATATACGCTGTTTTCGTGGAAACTTCATTACTAAATAACTGCTACAAAATCTGCCCGTATATGTATGACCGTCGTTTTTGCCGACAATTATTGCCATGGTTCCGGTGACATAAACGACTTCTAACTAAAGTTTGAACATGGTATCGCTTTTGATATCGTCAAAATTAAAGAAAAAGATCACCCTCCAAGTTCCTGTTGACAAACATCTGTGTTTGGCTAGAGTAGTCGGATATTAAGCATTTTTTGAGTTGGACTAAATTAGTCGGAAATTGAGTATTTTTCTAACAAAACAGCTCTAAAATGGCATGTTTTTATATTTAGAATATTGAAATCTCGAGCATCAACTGTCTTATTTCTCTCTGATATATTTACTTTCTTACTATTCACTGCAAAAATTTTCCATGTAAAAATACGGCCAAACGGTGGCAAAACAAAACAAAACAAAACAAAAACAAAAGAAGCATAGCTTTGCTGCAAAATTACAGAACAAAAACCCTTGCTGCAAAAAGCTTTTATCATCAGAACATAGATTATGAATATTATTACGACAAATCTAACAGCGACAGTGTTACTGTTACCTAAATATACGAGCAAGTCAATAATAAATTAAATATATTAATTATAATGATGACTTTTCAACCACTGAGTGAGAGGAAACACTAGAGACAACATTCCCAAGTACTTTGCCTTCGAAATAAACAAAGAAGAAAAATGAAGACGCTAATAACAGTTAAGGTCAGGGAAAAGAAAACACGTCGATAAATAATATTTGTCCGTGAATACACAGATAAGATCTGGCTTTCGTAATTGTGCCCAGGAAATTAGCTCTGTTTTTTTTTTCTCGTACGAGTACTACCAACAATAGATGTACTCATCAATAAAGATTGGTTATTACTAAGTTATTTTCAGTTCAAGGCTAAAGCAATCGCACTGACTTAAGTTATGACCAACGAAATGATTATGAGTTTGCCCCAACGAAGAAACAAGTTAATTGAGTTTGACATTTGGCGCTCCTGAATTGTTTTCTCAAGTTCGGCATTAATTATCTCAAGAATTAGTTTACCAGTCTACAGTCGCTGTCTTCAATTTCACACTAGTTGATCAAATGATGCCGATAATGAGGTTATCTGGATCAAGAAATTTCATTACTATTCTCTTTAATAAGTAATTCCCTGTGTGCACTTTCTAGCGACTTCAGGTGAACACTTTTACTTGTATTAATGACTACTAACTAATTTTTTTCTCTGACAGTATTTTTTGCTAACATGATTCATTTCTAGTTTCTATGAACACACATCATGACCAGCAGAAACTATAGAAGACAAACGATTGTATTCAATGTGCACATTTTTTTTTCGCTCTGACGAAGAACAAACTAGGTTAAAAAATTGAGAACACATATTATATTGTTTATTTCCCAATTTGTGTGTGTGTGTGTGTTCATTTGTGTGTGTATGCGTTTCAAATTATAGTATTAAGACGCTATTGGCAGTCTCTGATCTTCTTCAACATATTCCAGAACTATTTCAATGAAAGTGACCACAGTTATGATGATAGTGATGGTCAGTGACTAAAAATAAAAGGAAAAGAAAATTACCGTCTTCACAGACGATGGTCGCCATACTTTCCAATCGGGAAAACATTCATAATTTTACTGATATAATTACATATATTCACTAAAACAAGATAATCTACTCATCCATTAATTTTTCCATCCATCCATCCATCCATCCATTCATAAATCTATCCATCCATAAACCCATCGATTCATTCATCCATCCATCCATCCATTCATCCATCCATCCATGAATCCCATCTATCTATCCTTACTTTCTTCCCTCAATTTTATGTACTATTTCATTCACTCTTTGTACGGAGACCACTCTCTCCCATTCGTCTCTCTTCCCCCTCCAACTTCCAGCTTTTCACCGATCCTCCGGCAAAAAAAAACTCGTGTCACAAACAGGTTGCAAAAGCCTGGGTTTTGTTCTAAAGAAGCTGATCAGCTGACCGCTCTTTTAGGTGAGGTCGAAGCTGTCTCTCTGCTTGTGGCTACTTTAGGCCAAGTTAGTGGTCTCCGAAATGCCACGAAACAAACACACGCAAAAAAGGTGAAACGGCCTCAAACTGAGTATCTCCCTTCCAAAGATAATAGACTGGCTTAGAAACGCAGAGAAATAACGAGTCAGATGTCTAAATAAAGAATGGAGGGATATAAAACGCAGTGATTGGGAACTGAAGAAAATGCTAGTTTCCTATCTGTGACTATTTTTACAATGATATCATTGCAACTAGTTGTTCAAATAGTCCCAAGGATCTACTGCACCAGGTGATTTTAATGTTGTAACTTAATGTTCTTGGCTACTTGGATAGACCCCATATCTCACCATTAATCTTACCCTAATCCTAAATCTAACTTTAACCCTAAGTCTAACCTTTATCAAAACCCTCCACAAACCATTTGCCTGATGGGGAATTTCTTCCTTTTGGGCTCTATAATCTAGATTTAGAATCTACAAGACCTACTCCGATATCTCGAATGACAAAAATATATATATATATATATAAAAATAGCTCTAATATGATTGATCGAAAAGGAAAACCCCGTCGCAATAGACCACTGACTCTATTTTGATCACCACAATCGCAATAATCAGTGCGTTATTTTTTACTCTTTTAAACTCATCCGTTCTCTTTTTTTTTCACCCCTTTTATATATTTTATAACTATGGTACTTTCACCCTGTCCATTCTGTCTCTCCCATCTCCTCCCCGCCTCCCTCCTCTTTTTTTCCCAAATGCCTCTTACTTTTATAACACAAAGTCCTGCAGGAAGCGAGCTTTGCATTTTTGAATGGTAAACCTTAGTTATGTGCCACGGAGTTCCACTTTATAAATAAGACATAAGCTTCACGACTTAAAAGCATTTTAAAAGAAAATTTACTCTGCGATTTAGAACGATAAATCTTAGCTACTACTGTCATTTTCTCCTACTGTAATACTGATCAATCTTTGCCTATACAGAGACTTGGTGATGACAAATATTTGAATTTCTCCTGTTGGTATGCATAAAAGTAAACCCTTGACTTCTGGTGCTTGGCAGAAGCGAGCCGTGTCTGGTCGGCAGGGCAGTTCTATTCAGGGAATTTCAGGCACAGGTCTTTGACTCTCCATAATGTCACGACCAGACCTGTTTTTTTCGGTCAGACTTTATCTGTGTTGACGCGAGGTAATGAATATGATGAATATTATTACGCGCTACGAAAAAGTTGCGAAATAAGTAACGCCATAGACTTCTGAGCCAAAAGGGCCGCCTGAGGCTGATAGGGAGTGTATAACGAATTGCTGTCATATCTGGTATGGCTCACACTCCGAGCTCTAATCCAGTTATATCATTGGATACTGAGAAAAATTGATAATAAGATGAAGTGAGAAAGATGTCCTTTAGGTCTCATAGGTGATCTGAGCACAGCTGATGGACAGTAGTGTTGGAAAAATCTCGACGTTATGAGATTAGCCCCTTGTCTCATTAATAACAAAGGCCCGCCATTTCATTATTCTTTTTTGTTTTTCTGGATCCCAAGGAAAAGAAGGAGAAAACCAGTGGTATTTTACCAAAATAAAAGACATCATCCAAACAGCAGAGAGACCTGGACACTTTGTTTCGGTATTATGTGTGTGAGTTGTCTGTGTAATGTGTATGTATGTGGGTGTGGGTGTGTGGGTGTTTGATTATCGGAGTGTGACAGGTACGTACAAGTAGTCAGTGTATATTTAACTAACGTAATATTACACCTACAAGACATACTATCAACACGTTTGTCCTTTTTCAAACAAGAAAAGCTCCATAGTCGAACGCCATACCCTTTCATAAAATTACTTATAGTAAAAAAAAATTACCAACAAGGTTTCTTGTGGAAAGAATGACATGGGGTGTTTTCAGGATGAAGGTAGCAAGGGTAAGGCAGCATTCATCTTCACACGGGTATTAGAGTCATTGATCAGTGCAACAAATAAAGAAATCGACCCACTCTAAAACTATATGAAAACGAGACATTCAGTGGACAAATTACGAATAAAGATAATGCTGACGTTCACAGAAACAGCATCTATTAAAAAATGTATTTATTTGCCCCGATAAATGTTACTTAATGATTGTTTCACTTGTTGGGGGAAAAGGGGGGGGGGGGAGGTATAGAAGAAAATTAACGAACCTGGAGAGGGAAAATATAGATCTATTAGCTGAAGATAGTGTGTCATGCAGATGAAATAAGCAAATTTGCAGCTATAAATGGCAACTGAAAGCATCGTCTGAGCAGGAACCATTGGACAAATAGTAGTGGCTAGAAAGTAAAGTCAATGGAAGGGGTCCCGTCTAAACATAGGATATGTAATCACAATAATGTACGAATGGAACAGTGCTGAACTAAGGGTTAACTACTTTGAACAATATATTCTGAACAATCTGTTAACCCACGCTATTTACACTGAGATGAAATGGTGGCTTCCAACTCCCCATATGTACGTGCGCAATACACGTCATCACATTCTCTTCAGCTTTGTAGTGTTGATAACTTCCGTCCATCCCCTGATATGTATTTTAGATATTTTCACTTACACAGTGGACTGCCTTCTGTGGACTATATATATGTCTATCAACAACAAAAAGCACGATGAAACTTGAATATTTGGCCTGAAACGCCCTAAAATCTGAGCTAAGCCCTGTCATGACTCGAAGAACAAACTTGACATTCGCCCTATTTGTTTCATAATAAAACCATTAGCGGTTCATTTCCGAGATAAGACGGGTCTTTTGTTGTGGCATTTCCGTGATTTAAGCCAGCTTTCCCCAGACAAGTGAGTAAAGTCGGTCGATGGAGGGGCGAGCTGAGCTGTGGCATAGGGTAATGGGGTCCAAAGCAGAGGCCATGTATGTCCGTCAATCGCTGGGGAAGCATTGGCGAGGGGTGAAATCATCACCAGCTACAGCAGGGACAAATCGTCGTTTCTGGTTTATTCCGGATTATGGCACTTAAAATTTTTGTTTTTGGCAAACTGCAATAGACCATAATAATACGATGGAAAACAAACTATCGTACAATCATCTAGTACTGTTCTCATTACTCAGCGAGAAAAGCAAGAGTCTATGTCATAGAGTTGGCATCTTGTGAAATGCTGAGAGCTATCAAGGCGATACATTTCTGACAATAGAAAATGAAGGTGTGCAAAAACGTTTGAAATATGATAACATCACGATATGACAAGCAGAAACTTAAGAGATAATAGCAACACCAGCCATCTCCTGACAGGCTTTCTATTTTTGTCATGCAACATGACCATCAGCTTTCTGTTGAAAGTAAGTGCACATATGCAAATCTCTTGACGTATCTCTGACATAAGCAAGACAGATGCACAGCAAGTATCAAAGCCAAAACAAATTTTCGCTCAAAATATTCTTCTGGAAAAAAAAAGAAAAAGATTTTTCAGCTAATGGTAAAATATCATCTCGGACTTGGAAAATGACAATTTCGCTCTTACATTGCGTGCCAAACATGGACAATAGATGGGAAGACAGCAAAAGCAAGCACTGAGTGTAGCTCATCTGTGTTTTTTTTTTTTTTTTGAGCCGAATGATCAAAGTTCTACGGGAAAGGAAAAAGACTAACGAACAGATTCTAGCAGTTACAACAGCTGCAAGAACAGAATAGAACATAATGTGAAAAACCACAAGCAATTTTCTTTGGCAACGTCATCAGATGGAAAGTTTGGGTCATCCAATAACAACAGGAAAATTGTATGGGCAAAACTTCGCGTGGGAGGAAGAGAGCATGTATTTATGATGGATCTGTTATACAGTTGTTAAGAGAGGCAATATGGCACAACCGATGATATAAACAAGGGATCGTCCGCGGTGTTTCTCACTTGGTTGTCAAAGCTAAGCGACAGAGCACCAAACAATGATGAAAAGTAGTTCAATAAATCATTTCCTCGATTATTCAATACCCTACAATGCAACCCATTGTTATTTTCATAAGGTACACATGCGTTACGTTCTCTATATGCCTTTCCGCCTCCTACGGGTGGTTATCTCCGCGGAACAGAAGTGGACGAGACAAAACGAAACTAAACTAAAGCAAACCAAAGAAATTCTACACAAGACATTTTGACGAAGACAAGACAACATAGTGAAGACACTTTGGATACACAATAAAAACAATAGAACAATCAATAATCCAATGTAACATAAAAGCACAACAGATCAAATAAAGCTAAAAAAAAAGAAAGAAAAAAGCAACAAAATCAACGAAACAAAAACTGTTGTGCGAAATGAGTGCGTAGCGCTGGGTGGCATTCGCAATACGTCTCTGTTCGCATCGGGTCTTTTATTCCACGGCTCTAGCCTCGGCAAAGGTGGGTCCGCCTACTCTAACGACAATTCTGATGTTGTATTCCATAGCTTCCTACTTCTATCTTCTACTCGCCATCAGGCCCATGCGGTTGCTCCTATTCCTGCCCTATCTATCCCTGTTCTGTGCCGCGTGGACCAATCTGGGTAATGAGGTGGTGGCCGTCCTTCCTACTCTGGTGTCTTGCTACTCTACTCTAAGTTATTGTACAAGATAGGTACTTATTCAAGTGTCCTCCCACTTTTTCACTCACTACTTCATTTATTTGTTCGCGTGATGCTCCTATCTTCTTTTCCCTCACGCACAAACCACATTCTTCACCCTTCTTTTCCCATTTACTCCTCTTTCTTCTTTCTCTCCTTTCTTCTCTCTCCCTCCTTTCTTCTCCCCCCTCTCTCTCTCCCTCTCCTTTTCGTGACAAAACCGTCCTAGAAGTGATATGATAAATATTAGATAATCTACCCATCCATTATATCTATCCATTCAATCACCCACTTCTCCCGCCATCACTCTTAAATTCTCGTTGCCCCTCTCTTATCTACTTATTCTGTAATTGGCTCCCTCATCTCGCCAGTCAATCAGCCGTGTTTCCATGCTCATACCTCTATATTCTCGAAATTGTTTACCTGTCCATCCATTTATAGATGGAGTAAACATAATATTCATTAAATGAACAAAATGGCATATACATGTAAATCCAGCTCAGAGTACAGGAAACAGAACATAATTATATTACTGGGCCTTGACAAAAAGACGTGCACATATTCCCAGAGAACAATTTGATGCTCCCAAAGCAAAAATGAAGATTCAGTATTTTCAGCATGCACTGTCAGAAATGTTGATCAGCATTAAACATTAAAGGGAAAAAAAGCAACTCTAAACAGAGATTAAATTAAAATAAAAGCAAATGAATAAAATGAAAGCACAGAACAAACATGATATAAAGAGATGTACAGAGATCTTCAGATGTGGATGTAATTATTTCAAATAAAAGAAACACGGAGAAAGAAGACACTATAGCCTAAGGCACGTATGGAGCGACAGGGCATTCATGTTGAAACAAGAGCAAAGCTCAAAATTGAAGAGACGCCCACTCCCTAAAATAAAACCATGTTATTTTTACAACGCCATTAGGGCCTGCCTGCAAGCTTCAAGTTTCATCTGTCGATTTTAAACTTCACACGTTTCGATCTGAGCTGGGAGAAAGATCGCCTTATCAAGCCTGTTATGTATGCCGTTGGCTACAGGGCAAGATGGAGCCTAACCCATAATCTCCATAGCTTTTTCTTTTTGTTTCCTTGTTTTTTTTACAAATGGGACAACATGAATCCGCAAAGAAATCGATATAATTGCTTTTCGGTTTTCAAGAAATAAACAGCTCCCTAGGTAAACAGCACGGAAGAAACTAGCCAAATTACAGCTGATTTCACTTACGTTTTTCTTAATATATTTTCTCTTTTAAAGCAGGAAAGATCACGACTAAAAAATACCATTGTTTTTGTTCCTAATGTTCTGTTCAAATTTTTAAGGATTTTTTATTTCGAAATCGAGGAGCAAAAAGAAGATAAATTAATGACAATAATATAAGAAAATATATTCATGATTCTACAGTCAGAGTCCAAGCTAAGTTTTTGTTCCCTACACAGATGGAATTGTCATTATAGTTAACTTGTAGCGATAACAATAAAATAGTAGATAGTTATAACAGTGGTCCCAATAAAAGCGGTTATATTAATCGTAGTGGTACCATGGCGTCAGTAGCAGTAGCATCAACAACAGTAGAAGAATTAAAAGCAGTAATAATAATATTAGAAGTGGTTGGGGTAACAGTTTTGCACTAAAGTTAAAGTTTTATAAGTTGTAACGAATCATGATTGTACATGCTGGGTACACGCGAGTGTGTGTCGTGAGCGATGTTTAGCGGATCGTCATTGTATATACTGGGCCTATGTAAGTGTGCGTTATGAGTGTACGTATGCTGGCCCGTGGAAATACTGAGTCACCGAGCGTGTCTGAGATACTCTCTAAGCATTTTGTACGGGGTGGTTTTTAGTCAGACCTTGTGTGTGTAGTACGTCATGTGTGTGCGCACTACGTCACGGTTTTGTGTGTGGCGGTAATTGGTGGTGAGGACTTGCATGTTCGAGGGAGTTCGAGATGTGCACTACGTCACGGTTTTATAGTAGTACTGAGCGCTTGTAGGTTCCAGAGAGTTCAAGACGAGCTGGTATCTATATAAGGGCTCAGCCGGAGAGGAAGAGGGAAAAAGTGCAAGGAGAGAGAAAGTGCAATGCAGTGAGTGCCGTATGCATCGGAGTTAGACAGCTGCCCTGACGTTTGTATTGTTACCAAGCACCTGCAATAAATTCTGCATCATTTCGACGTCGAGGATTCCTGTTCTTATTTCGCCGATATTGTGTGCGTCTCGTCCACATTCACCGCCTGATTACTAGTTACAACGTCACAACTAACAACCATTCATATTCAAAGTTCGTGACATAAATAATAGCTGCGTATAGCAGTTGTGGTAACAGGAATAGTTGTCTGAATCGTACTGACAACAGAAGAAGCAGTAGTAATAATAACAGAGCCGGATGGGGTAGCAGTTGAGGTAGTTTTAATATCCGTGTGAAAGTTTCATATAAGGCAGATGGTTTTAATAATGGTGGTATTGAAAGCAGTTGTGTTAATCACAGTGTGATAGCAGCAGTTGTAGAGGCAGAAGCAGTAGTACATGTATAGTAAGAATAGAACTGGCTGGAGTAGTTTGTTGAAGAAGGTTTAACATCCATGTGGAAGCTCCATAAGTGATGCATAGTTTTCATAATGGTGGTAATGGAAGCAGCCATGTTAGTCATAGTGTGGTATCAGCAGTTGTAGCAGCAGAGGCATGTCAAAGGCTTGAGACAATGGACCAAAAACAAAAACAAACATAAAAAACATATTGTACGAAGGAGGCAGTATATATAATGTATCTTATAATATACTATATCTTTATGTGACGGACGTCATTGATACGATATAAAGGAATGGGTGTTAAATTAGGTTACAGGCATAGATGTGATGGTGATTATGGCTGGCATTATAACTCAATAATAAAAATGACATAGGCGATTATGGAACGAAAGTGCCGTTTGAGTTACTTTCCAAATCGAAACGGGTAGGTTTCGTACTGAGCTCCACGACGAGAGCATACACAAATAAAAAAGTTTCACCACATAGTGAAGGCGAAACGATTTTGTACTTCCTAGCACATGCGCCTCCCGTTCATGGGAGGTCGCCGTGAGCGAGAGTAATTTTGACCTCACGGATACAGATATGCCCGCATTCAATGTGATACCATCGCCAACTTCCTCATCGTTATACCTACCCCCGGCCTTTCAAACAACCTGCATGACAATAACAAGATACTCGTCGCTTATGCTGCTATATCGAGATCGCTCAGATGACGGAAGGATAATTGCTCACACGCTGATTTGTGTGCATGCTCTTGCACATGGCAGGAAACTCCAGACGAATGATGAGCATTCATGCTGTTGTTGTATAAACAAATCTATATGTGAACGATGATTCCTTAGCCATGTGGCCGACCTCAAAATATCTCAGTGCTGTCAGGTCTAAAACTGTCATTTCTAAAACAAAAGTCCTATAGCAGTTTTTTTTTTTCTGACATATTCAATCTTAATAATAATAGTATTGGTAAAGGCAGTCAGTAGCTGAGGTTTTTGCAGTTAAATCGAAACTCGTGTTCGTTCTTGCTGGTGGATATGGTATTCAGCTTATCTGTCCATTACTCTTATCCACTCAACCACCAATTCTTTTGTTTTTGCTCACTCATAAATAATCTGTTTTCTCAGCTTGCAAACGGTAACGACATTTGAAGAGGATTTTTTGAGAGGAGGGTGAGGCGGGGGGGGGGGGGGGGGGGGGAAGAGAAAAACAAAAAGGGAAAACAAGAAAGCAGAACCCGGTGTTTTGGACGGGAAGGTGGGGAGGGCAGAGAAAAGAGAGAGAAATGGGGACAGACCGATGAATGTTGGAAGGGTGAAGTGAGAAAAATGGAAGGACAGAAAAATCAAGAGGAAAGAGAGAAATGGCAAACCAGACCCGACTGAAAGTAAAAACGTCGCAATTTAGGGGCGAAGGGGAGCCGGGGGGGGGGGGGGGAGGAGCAGATGCAGTGACTGTCCACTGATGATCAGAGGGACACTCATATCGTCCTGGACGATTCATTTTCTCATCCAGGCCTTACCGCAACCGCAGTACCAATTTTTGAACTATTACTTGCGTCAGGGATCGCCATTCTGTGTCTCTGTTATATCCAACAACCAGACAGAGATGTTTGTTTGTTTGTTTGTGGTTAACGGCACATCAGCACGATCACGACTATATTGTGCCAAACACGGTGAATTACGTTTACAGGTCATGAAGAAGAGAGGAAAGAGTGCGGGACAGAAGACAGGAGCAAGGAGAGAGAGGAGAGATGTCATCCCTGGAAAATCGAGGATGGCATTCCATGGGAGACATCCCACCGATGGCGGGCTTTCACTGCCTGCAGGTGGGTGCAAAGAACCTACTTATATAATCCGGGCCCATACGAGGGAAGATAGAGATGAAAGGGTGGTGGTGGGCCACAGAGACAAGGATGGAAAAATTGATTTGGAGGAGAGGAGGAAAGGAGACAGAAAGAGGGAGAAAGGTGGGTGGATGGTAAGTAAAAAGGTGGAGTACTCGTGCAAGACGGAGAGAAACTGAGAGACAAGACCAACAGACCGACAGGGGGACAGACAGACGGACAGAAGATAAAAAGACAGAAGACAGACAAAAAAAAACAGGTAGAAGGCAGACATACAGACAGACAAACAGTCTGACAGACAGAAGGACAGACAGACGGACAAACAGACAGACGTAGGGCAGGAAAATGAAAAAGAAAGAAAGTGAGAGATAAATGAAAGAAAGAAGGAAGAGAGGGAGGCATGTGTTTATTTGACAAAAGGACGGCCTGATTCATATGGGTTTTTCCAACTCAGTTCAATCTCTCTTCCTTCATCCCCTAGTCAGCTCCACCCTTCCACTCTCTAACTTTCACGTACGTATGCTTCTCGTATGAAAACTGGAATGTTTCGAGCATATTATACAGAAACCCTAGATACTAGGATTAATACTAGGATTACTAGGATACTAGGGCGGGGTGGAAAAACGGAAAGAAAGGCTGGATGAATTGGAATGAACAGATTTTATTTGTGTGTCACGAAGGAGGGGGGAGGGGATGGGGGTGTCAGAGAAAAAAGAGTAGTCAAGGGGAGAGAGACGGAGGAGGGAAAGAGGGAGAGAGGGGCGAGGGGAGAGGGGATGAGAGAGAGGGCGGGGAGGAAAAGGGAGAGAAGAGGTGAGAGGGAGGGAGGGAGGGAGGGAGGGTAGAGAAAGAGAAGGAGAGGGGAGGGAGGGGGTGCTATTTTACGCCAGTAGCATTTTTTTTTCAACGGCTATATCGTAGTTTTTCCCCACTCACTTCCACTCAAAAAGTGCCAAGGGGGTCCAGTCTAGCAAAACACTCACTCACTATACATTACATCTGAACAATAACAAAGTAACCATCTACAAATCTTAAGATATGACAAGATAACATGAAATAAGATAAGATGAGATACACTTTATTTGTCTCCAAACGTTCACGGCTGATTAGACATAGTTTACATGTAAACATATTCACACTCACATCCATCCAGACACAAATGTAATGAAAAATGTTTTCTTAAGTAAAAAAAAAAAATGACTATAATTATTAAATTTAGGAATGACCTGCCATCTTTTAAAAGCATGAATAAATATTGATACAAAATCCCGGTTATTCTATGATCTAGCGGGTTTCTATTAACGCCGTGACGGTCCCTGCACTTGCAAAGGGCATAATCTTATCTCAGTGACGACGATATTAAGTGTCTCTCACGCACACGTCCTTGCTGGAAAAGCTCCAATATACTTTGACAAAACACATTTTCTCTGAATTTTTTTGTTAAAAAAAGAAAATGGCGGTTGGTTTAGCGATACAATTATCTTCCAATATAATAACGGTGAATAAAGTGCATTAAAAAAAAAAACTGAACTGAAGCAATATATTGTAATAAGATGGGTAGGTGGGTAGATAGGTAGCTAGGTAAGTAGGTAGGTAGGTAGGTAGGTAGGTGGGTCGGTAGATAGATAGTAGATAGACAGACAGACAGACAGACAGACAGACAGGCAGACAGGTAGGCAGACAGACAGACAGACAGGCAGACAGGTAGGTAGGTAGGTAGGTAGGTAGGTAGGTAGGTAGGTAGGTAGGTAGGTAGGTAGGTAGGTAGGT
>JBCEWB010056935.1:0-13883 GCA_039654565.1 Peronia peronii
AGGTCCTTATGAGCAGCCAAAAAGTCCTTGAAAAGTCCTTGAATTTTGAAACATCTTGAGAGTGTGAACCCTGGACATGATATATAATATTTTTGTACTAATCATTTCATATGAGTCAGAGAGGAATATAATGACTATGGATAAAGATATTTCCACACTGGTATGGACTCACTGACACCAGTTCTGGCCAAACATCTACAAACGAAGTAGCTGCACCTCTGGCTTGCCTTTTTTTATTTGCATGAGATATCCAAAAAGAATTCCATGAGAACTAACATTTAAAATACTGTTAGGGCCTACAATTTAAAAAATCCATTGATCTGTTCCTGAGTTATCCAAGTTGTAATCCACCCTGAGATTTCACAAGAAAGGGCTTGTTGTCCTTGTGTATGTGTGACCAGCATGTACAGGAACAACATCTATCACAACTGTCAGATATTTTTACTCAAAAGAGCATTGCATAAAAATAAATGACACAAATTTAAATACAAAATAATGACACATTGATTATATCTATTTTTAATTCCCATCGCTCTATTCCTGGAAATACTAGGAAGTATTCTTTGGCTCCAGAGGATCTCTTATTCTCAGACCATCTGAATCTGATATTTAAAGATTATCATAACACTATATCAAATTCATTACTCTTGCTACATTAGATTATTACCATATTTATATCTCTGACCTTTCGTCATAGGCAAAAAAAATCATATTCATAACACACAACACAACACTTATGTCTTTCATAAGCCCAGGACCTCACTCAAGAAGTGATATTTTATGGGAGTATTTGCAAATGAGATCTCATGATGATTGTTGTTTCTCATGCATAGCTGTGATCATGTCCACTGGCTGCTGAGGCTGAGGGACCATCAAGCACATACAAGCTCAGAAGTTCTGTAGCTCTGGTATGTTGTAAAACAAGTCAATGCTGTCTGGGTTGGACAGGGCTCCTCGTTGCTGCACAGTCATACCTGAGATGGCTTGTTTGACAGCCACTTCGACTTTCTTGCCACTGATTGTGTACTGGGGAGGATGTGAGAAACAACTTCTTCAATATGAAGCTATCAAAAATCTTAAACCATTTCTTATCAATCTTTTAAAAGCTAATGCTCCACACAAAATCTGCAAAGTTAAAAAAAGTGTTGAAAATGTTATTTCATCTCAGTTTGTGGACAAACACTTTCAAATCACATCTGAAACACTAAATCAACTATAAGAAAAGGTTATTTTATTTGACTGCAGATGTGCTTTAAATCTAGAAATACTGCCAAAGCTAAGCCTCAGGCACAATTAGGCTTTAATATCCTAAAATTATAACATGTTAAACCTTTTATACAGAGGGAAAAGAATAATAAATTTATGTAGCAAAACACAAGTTTTGTAATCTCTTTAACTCCCTGGCTACAAATAGGGAGACAGAACCAACTATCAATGAATCAATGAAAAGTCTGGCAAGGATTGCACAGCCACATTGGCAATCCTGCGAGTGAACAGTACCTAAATCACTTTTTACACATATTGAGCCAAGATTGAGGAAAACCTTAATGAAAAAATAAAAAAAAAGTCAGAGGGAGAGATTAACTGTCAAAATTTAAAATACAAGAATCCACACATCATAACATATAACACTAGAGTAACTGGAATAGCATGTTTTTTTTTTTTGAGTTAATTTCTCTCAAAATGGATTGGACTACCTTTCACTGGGTAGGGAAACCCAATGTCTAGCCTTCTCAGATAAGGGCGAATATATTTCGGAAGTCCAGTGTGTACATTATGCACATTAAAGAACCCTTATCAGTTAAAAACTGATGAAAAGTAGACAGAGTGCCACTGTCCACGCAAAATTTCCAAATTTCTACCCACAAAAATTCTCAGCAAAAATAGGCAGCTACTAAAAAGCCTTTAGAAAAAAAAATTCTAAAAAAATTTTCATCCTTAGGGTTTTCAACTTGATATCTGAATCCTCAAAAACTCCAAAAACTCACTGGGATGTCCGAGATAGGTAGGAATATTGCAGGAACATGCCGGGCGGACAGGTAGGTTCTGATGTGTGTCTTGATGCTGTTGACCACAGCGGGACAAAACTCACTCCCTGGTGCCATCTTCAGGAAGAGGACCACCCTTTCATCCAGCCCATCCTTGCTCCTCTGGCTGACACAGACGCTGTCCTGGATCTCTTTGAAACTTTCCACTGCAGGAACAAATCATGCACCACTAGAACAGCTGCTAAGTAACAGCTTAATAAGAGTAATAGGACCCACAACACTAAGGGCCATTTGATACCTCTTGTGGATCCCATCTGTAGCCAGACATTAAAAAAAAAAGGGAAAGCAATATGACAACTGTTCATTTTAATCTAAAACTGGTCAAAACATTTTTTCTCATTACTTTTACTTAACATGAGTTTAAAAGAACAATTTTCTGAAAGTTATTGCATGTAATTTGTAACATCTGTAACTGTCTTGCAGATAAAAGAAACTAAAGAGATCTTGTGTTTGTCTGACATATATGTTACATCTACTACGTCTCACAGAAAAAAACAAAACAGAAAGATACACAATGCGAAATACAAAAATCTGACAGAAATTCTTTCACTTACCAACATGATAAATTTCAGCACTTCCAAAGCGTACACCATTGGGATTCAGGGTGCCATCACTGTTGGAAGAAGAAAATGATAATAATGGTAAGTAGGAATAAAACACAGCTTCTATCATACAGAAACCAATGCAGTTCTACACATATTTTAATGCAATATGTCTCCATGAGATGACAATTTCTCTCACCATCTATATCTATCTTTATCTCTCCCTCTCCTCTCATTTTCTTGCTCTCATCTCCTCTATGGACATGTATGTGTTTATCTATGAGTATGATTAGGCCATGACTTTCTTCACCACTCTATTGGCTCTATCCTTCATTTCCTCATTAATCACCCAGGTGACTATACCATATCTGGTAAAAAAAAAAAAAAAGAAAATGATATCAACCTCTGCTACTTTAATTTCACTGCATAACACAACATCTCTCTATTCCAAAAGACAACAATAGGAATTAGAGTATTGTCCTAGAGTATTTGATAACATAATTTTTCCCATATTGCCAGCTGACAGTATCAAGCTGTACAAACCAACACAAAACCAAAAAAAATATTAAAAAATACACAAACAAGAACACAATAAAACACATACAATGAAAAAAAGCACAACATAAAATAAATAAATAAGTAAATAAATAAAAGAAAGAGAGAGAGAGAGAAAGAGAGATATGATTTCTAAATCATTCAGTAACAGAAAACATCATGTTTAAATATATTGTTTCCACAGTGTCGTAAATATTTGACAGATTTAATTTCCTAATACAGGCAATTAATTGACAGTATTGTCCTAAACCATTCAGATACACATGTACAAAAGATTTAAAGAGAAAGACAGGCAAAGAAAGAGAAAAAAAGTCAGTAGCATCTCTCAGTAACTCAGTAAAAAACACACATAGTTGTTCCATCGTTGTCATCAAATGTTTGACACGTGGATTAAATTTCTCCACAGTGGTTGGGAGATGGTATCGTGGGACATTTGTGCTGACTGTGGGAAAAGAATCAAATAGCCCCTATATGGCCCATGGAAATATGAGATGATAAGATAATGCTGTTATAATTATATATCTTGGGGGGGGAGGGGGGGGAGGGGGACATGAGTACATTGCAATCTTTTTGACACTGAAAGAAAATACTTAAATAGCCTATTAACCCTAAACAACCCAGAAAATATGAGAAAATGCTGTCATAATTACAGTATTGTTGGTAGAATGCACTGTTACCATATCTCTGACACAGCTTAATGAATAAACTTGGTGAAGAACTAGTGTATACTACAGCACTGATGTAACACAAGGCTGTTAGCATGTAAAATCATTGTAAGATATACAGAAGTGCTGTTATAACTATATCCATAATTCAATATTTTTCCTGAATTTCATAACAGATGATAAAGCAACACTACTCATAAAAACAGCTTAATGAGAAGAGAAACACATCTGCTTATGAAAATTAATCCTTTTGATGATCTGCATGTTCTCTATTATTTGTTTTGTGTCTTGTAAGGACTAAGGTCACACTAGGTTGAACTCTGGTTGTCCTGGTCTCCTCTTTGAACCCATCACTCTGCCCCCCATACACATACATATATACTCAGATCATCCAAATTTCATTTGCTGCAGGAATTACAACGGGACACTATGATCAAAGGGTTAAGCATCTGCCCCTTGATGCCAGTGTGAAAAATCCTGCAAATTCAAATTCTACTTGGAAGATTAGAACTTTTGTTTCTTGTCAGTGACTCAACACTCCTCTGACCTCTTGGATAGGATATCCAACGTCTAGTGTCCTTGAGCAATGGCGAATATTTACACACATTAAAGAAACCTAGGCAGATAAAAAATCGGACAGAGTCGGCAGAGACACTGCTATGCTGACAAAATTTCCAAATTCCAAATATCTACATACAAAAAAATTTTGTCATCAAGCTGGGCATGCGCTTAAAGCTGAGATAACCCTACTTTCTATGGATTGAAAGGCTGCATACATAATAAAAATAATAATGGGCTGTACAGAGTTAAGGTCTGTTTGTCCTTCTCTTCCCTCCCTCAATCTGTCACACATATATGAAGATCAAGGGGGAAGAACAACAGGTGTCCAGTTGCTAATAGTACATTACAGTTCATGAGTTTAGTCCTGAGCCTTAACTATCCCATCTAAAAAGATCAAAAGTAACTGCCACTGTTGTCCATAGCAAATGATTTGAATCAATACCTTCAACAAACAAAAAGCATAGAAGTCTTTTACAAACAAAATTTCAGTTTTCTCCCATGTGTACCAAATGGACATATCATCACAGACCCCCCCCCCTCCCCGAATTAAACTGTCCTATCCACAACATAGAACTGTTGTTGTTAGGACAACATAGTTCTGGGGCAACAATATGTGGTTCTTCCCCCCTTTGATCTTCATGTCTTCATTCAGACCTTAAGTCATGAAACTCTCTTTATCATTCTATCAATGAAAGCATAAAATATACATGTAATTATTTTACTGGTCATCCATTTCGATACACTAATCTTATCTACCGCTGGATGTAAAAGGCTAAGTCTGGTTATTCCCCTCCCCCTCTATTCGCTGTCATACACATGTATATCCAGATCATGAAACCTTCATGGGCCATTCTATCAATGATAGTATCTGATATCACCATCATGCTGGTCATACACTTAGATATAAGCAATTCTGATCTACACACTGAGATCATAAGTGGGCCAAATAGGGTCAAAGTCTGGCTGTCCTGTCTCCCCCTTAACTATCACACAGACATATTACAGTCACATCACATAGCTGTCATCAGTTATTTGAGTTACTGTGAGCCATTATAGAGTTACGGTCTGACTGTCTTCTCTTCCCCTTAACCATCACACAGACATATTACATTCAAAACATATAATCTGACCCATTTAGGGTTAAAAATCTGACTGTTCTTTCTCCTCCTACACAGACATATTATATTCACATCACACTGCTCCCATCAGTTGTTGGGAGTTATTCTGAGGTTTAAAGTCTGGTTGTCTTTCTCCCCCTCCCCCAAACCAATACACAGACGTATTATATTCACATCACATAGCTCTTATTAACTATTACGAGTTACTCTGGATCATATGGGGGAAAGGTCTAGTTGACCCCTCCTCTCTCCTGGGTTGTATTATTTAGCAATTATGGTCTCTGGACCACATGACTCTCATCAGCTACCAAGACTTGCACTGGATTGTAAAGAGTTAAAGTCTAGTGTCCTCCACTTCTCCTCCATTTAATGACCTGATATACACACACATACTCAGATCACAAACTTCTCATCTGTTATTCTTTCATTAATAAACCACAGAAATATCATACTGAGCTCTGTCCCCCCCCCCCCCCCCCTTCCCCGCCCTCCAATCACCCCCACCAAGTTATTTCATACAGGTATAATTAGCGAGCTTGACGCCTTGCCATGACAACAGCTGGTACTGACCTCCTGCCCAACATGACCACACCTCCTGTGTGAGAGTTGATAGCACAGAAATCTCCATGGGCCCACACACCTGGTCAGAACAGCAAAAAAAAAAATGTCAAAATTTCATAATAGGCATTGTGCAGGTAAGAGAGCACCACAAGAAAGTAAAAGAATGGATGAGATGTAAAGAGAATGCAACACATGGAAACACAGCATTGGGCTCATAGCTCATACATCTTGTAACCCTGCAGGTCTCTGGGACATTGTTTCAGATTCTGTCACTCTCTTGTCTGAATTTCGATTGTGGGAAAGCTGAGCTCCCGTCCATTCTTTGAGATAGCCCACTTATTTTATATTCTGTTCTCTTCTTCTCAGCCTTTGTACCCAGAGTACTATTTTGGCCAGGCCGTCTGATCTCGAAACATAGCCATGCATTGGGAAAGGGAAATGAGCACTAAGTTGTAGTAATGAATTCATCACATCCTCCGAAAACTGCATACCAGCATTGTCAGGAGAAGCCTCACATGGTACACAAGGAAGCAAAGGTCCAGAGGTGGGCCAAAGAATACTTAAGAAATGTGAAACTGAAGCTGGGATAAAGAAGGCACAACTGATCCCGCACAAGATCGAAGAGACAGCACAATCACGCGAGTAGGGAAATCATTTGGCACTGAAGAATAACCGAGGTTAAAAATTTGACGTATTGCATCAATCTATTTAATTTTTAACTTATTAATTCTATAAGCAAATAGCAAATTTCCAATGAAGAGCCAAGCGGGCTAAAAAATTTGGCTAGCGATATTAGTTTACTTTATTAACTCAATTCCAAGTTCTTCATATTGTTTTTCAACTTTTTTGATGTATTTGATTAGTTGCTGGTAGACAGTCATCTTCATTTTAAGACATTTTTTGTAAAATGATGATAATATTGATAATGATGAAGAAGAACTAGGTTAAAAAATTTGGAAACTATTTATTTATTTATTTTATTTTTTTTACCCCCTATTTTCATTTACTCATATATTTATCCATTTATATATTTTTTCATTGTGTGGCCTTTTTATTAAAATCTCTAAGACCGCTGACAATTTTTGTGTTCTACAAAAGATACTTCTACAAAATGATGATGATGATGATGAAGTCAGAGAGGAAGGACAATAATGAGAAAGTAATAAATGGATAAGAAACAAAGAATCATAGTGAGTGGGAACAACATGTGGCCACAATATATCAAAAAACAAATGAGAGGTTCATTACTGCCGATTATTGATTTGCTCAGTTCAACACCATCTGGTGCTGAATTTATGGAGCAACACATATCATAAATCAATATCTAGTTTTACCTCTTTGTCTTTTTCAAGTCAAAATTTGAAATTGGGAGAGGGATAGAGAAAACAGAGGAGAGACCTATACATTGTTAGCTGTATCTGACACAGTGAGAGGTGAAATCTCTATGATCAAACACTGATGAGAAGACTGCAAAATCGATGTTGAGACAATTAGCAAAGCAAAATGAGAGGCTACTGATACTAATAAGCAGTTCTACAGGTAAAATATGAATCCAACAATGCGCGAAAAAAAGATTTTTAATATGTAATACAGGGTGGGCCAAAAGTAGGCTAGGCTAACACTTTACAGGTAGGCACTCTACATGTTTCAAAACATTTTATCGCAACTAAATTTTTAAGTTACAATCAAATTATTACATTTAATAAAGTTAAATTTTGTAAATGTTAAAAATAATTTTGAATTGGTTTAGAAGAATGACTTGGGTAATTTTTACCTAAAGCACAACATTAACACAAGCAGTTAAACAACTGTTAGCCAACCTATGGCCCATCCTATATTGAGCACAAAAGTATCTTAATAATAGTGCTCATATGTACAATGCACATTTGGACCTGTACTATATGTTACTACCAGTCTGGAATATAGTGCAAGAGTATCAACTATAACAGGACTTGAGACTCAAGTCATCATTATGTAGCATTTGAGACAGACAGCAAGACAAAAATATGAACTTCTGATGTCAATTATGCGCGCTACAGATAAATTGCACAGCCTACCAATTTGTGAAAATGCAGTCTATCAATGGGTAACATGAGATGTACTGAACTGACAACATGTGAATACCAATGTCAAGAGCAAGCAGCTACACTGTGTGTATTGTCAACTTGAGCTGTAGAAGGTGTTACCATCATTATGAAATTCAATGAAAAATTATCAGCTGTAACTGGATATGCAGCTACAAATTGTCACTATATAGCATTTGCGACAGACAGCTAGAAAAAAAAGTATAGAATCATTGATAGTTACCGAAGAACTGAGCAAAGAATTTTTATGAGTTTATCAGTGTTAGAAATATGAGAACTACCAATGAGAAATATGACATGTGCTTGAACTGAAGGCTATCCATAATATGAGCAGCAGTTAAATGCTAATAAGTAGGCTGTATGTTTGAACCTATATCAAACTTGAAATACAATGTAAGAATATCAATTCCAACTGAATATGAAACTGGATATCATCATTATGTAGATGCAGAATTTGAGGCAAACAGTGGGAGAAATGTGCTGGTACTTAGGAGCTGAGCAACAGAAAGTTGCTATCAGCATTTAAAATGTTTGACTACCAACACAAGATGTAAGACTGTACATTGTAAGTCCATACTTAAGTTACCATCAGTTTGAAATACAATGTAAAAGGATTAATTGTACAAGGATAACCTGGACAATATAAAACTCTCTCTGAAACTGCAAAAGAAATGTCTTTTTCATTTCAACTGAGCCCAAGTATATAAAGGCTAAGCTTCCTAGCACTTTCCAAAGAAGTCATTTTCATTCAGCTGCGCAAAGACAGTTACATGGAAGAGCCCTGACATCCTCCGTACCTATACCTACATAGATCAATAAATATAGACATGTAGATAGGAAAAAGGCAAACTCTGCACTATCATATTAAAACAGCCCTTCTAACCCTTCAATCTATCAGATGTGTAACAATGTGAAGGAATCATTTTCATTTCAATTGTGGAAAGAAAACCAGAGAGACCCTGACTTGTATTCATATATATGTACTTGAAAAAGCATGAAGGTAAGCTCTGTATTACCCATGTTCAATCAATGATTCTGACCCTTGAACCCAACCAACACACCACAACATAAATATTCATGTGAATCTTAAATAGCCCTGCTCCATGACACTGGTGTACCTTTAAGCTTATGGTTTGTATAAATGAGCAGAGGCCACAGGCTCACAATGCATGATCTGCCTATGCCAAGGATAAGCCTTAGAAAAGATTATATCCATCTCAAGTTTGCTGTTATCCACGCATTTCCAATTTTGTGACACTCTGAACACTCGGGCAAAATTGCAGTGTATTCCTTCTTCAGTATGGTCCAAATCTGGGGCATTTAGATGGTTTGTGGCCCAAGGTTAAAAAGTTAATTACTTGCAAAGCTGTTGAACACAATCTTCTCCTCCCTCTCTGGACTACAATTACCATCAAGACCTTTGCTAACCAAAATGGTCAGTGTCATGCCTGTTCTGGAGCTTCAAATAATGACTATCACATCTCAATGAAAAAGACTACATTAGAAGCAATAAAACAATAAAGGCAAAGGACAAAGAAAGAACATAAAATATATTGCAGACTACAAATAAATCACTAGAGCAGTCTGTTAACATGTGTTTAACACAATATGATTTTCCATGCATGGGCAAACAGGTGTTACTTTCCCAAGCAGTTTGATGTGTTCATAATAGAG
This sequence comes from Peronia peronii, assembly GCA_039654565.1. Lineage (NCBI taxonomy): Eukaryota > Metazoa > Mollusca > Gastropoda > Systellommatophora > Onchidiidae > Peronia > Peronia peronii. The sequence continues at coordinate 9,809 of JBCEWB010056935.1, forward strand.
AGGATGGCTGTATAAAACAACCATTTACTAGCTTGTTATTCTTACCAGGCTTGAGGCAAATATCACACGACAATCTAGGGAGTTACTTTATAAACAAACGATTATTCATTAATTAGTCTTGTTCACAGATTTTAATTTCTTGGGGCAAATATCATGTGAATAAACTAGTGATTAACTGCGTAAACGATAATTAACCTGTGGCAATGACTAGCCGGACATAACTCTGTGTTGTCTTAATGTTCTAGTCGGATCTAAGTTTGTACAGGCTTGAAGTTCTAACTTATGTCCATGGTCATTATCATGTTACCCTGAAGTTCTTGCTGCACTGACTTTGCAACTGGTGTCTTACCCACTAAGCCTGTGCATAATTTGTCATAATAACCAGTCACAATGGTCATGATGTCACAACCGATTAATCAGTCAAGATAACAAAGTTTCGGTACAGCGGTATTACAACACACAAAAAAAATATAAACATGAGAATTCCACTATTTGATGTCATCAGTTAAATTTTTAAACATAATGAACCTAACACCGATTATGCAGCCCTAATAACATACAAGCATGACATATATAGTCCTCAACTATGGTAAATCAATATTCATATGCGGCATACTGACATCCCTCTTTAATTACCGATAGCCATCTGTAGTATGTTAATATCCTTGTGGTAGACCTGGGCTTACTTGCCACACAACTACTCATTCAACAGCAAGGATACACCAACATTGGTACCCTTTGACCTTGGGGAAAATCCATTCACCAGTGACATACGAAGATCGAGATGCCACCTTCCCTTCCCTCCTTCTAATCCTTACATCACCATTTTTCTTCTATCACCCCTTTTAAAAAAAAAAATTCTTTCCACTGATCCGCTTAGTGTAATTCAGCATATAAATAATTCTCTGAATACAGTGTTTGATGTTTGTGGTGTTCATGGACCCGAGTAGATAAGTAATAGTCTATTACTAATGTCCTAGTGTTCAGTACAGGTGTTCACAAGAGTTGGGTAATTACTCAAGTAGTGCCCAGGTCTATCGTGTAGAGTAGACTTTCATATCCCTGTCACTTTTGATGACCATTTCCATCTCTGGTCTACTGACACTCATTTGTATTATAAAGGCTTACTTCAGATTTGGAGGTATCAACACAAAAAAAAACTGGAATCCTTGGTCTAATTGTTTGTTTGTCAGTGATACTAAATACACACTCTATGAGGGGACATACACTGTGCCAGGAACAAATTCAGTCCTACAAGTATTCTGCAATTATCACCGAATATCTGCGGTGCTGTCTTGCTGGACATGTTGATATCTTGTATTTCATCTATCAAAAAAATATTTTTTTTAAAATAAGAAAAGATCAGAAAAAAAGAAAAGTCCTCAAGGCATAACTGAAATTTGATTACTATGACAAGAGACAGCTGACAATGAACACACTCACGACCAGGAAATTGTTAAAAAAAAAAAAGAAAGAAAGAAAGGAAGGAAGAAACAAAGAAGAAAACAATGAAGAATGGGAAGGAATGAATGATAAGAAATAAGAGAAAACAAAAACAATCTTCTAATCGAAAACAAGATGATAAAATTGATTTTCCATGAAATCAAAGGCTGAAAACTTGGTGTGAAGCTGAAAGCTAGATGGTGAATTGCTGTTGATTCAAAAACATGTTTTTAAACAAGACAGATACAGAAAAAAAAGAAAAAAAGGAAAAGAGAAGAAAAAGAAAGCAAAGAAAGAAAGGAAAAAAATGAATGAAAAACTTCACTGGGTAAAAACAAGTGCAAAATAAAACTGCGTAATGCATCTGATAATTGGAATTTTCTGTTGAGCAGTGATAGAATTCCGCTGGAATAAACTCAATAAAAAAAAATGTATAATACCTGGATCATTTTTAGACAGCTCTGTTAACAACAGGTAAACAAAACATGAGATAACTAACATAAATTAACCAAAAAATGTGTAGCTTTATGTCTTCACTGGCATCTTTGTACACTAACAGTGTATATATAATGTCGTTTCCAATGAGCCCCAACCATGTCCATTTAAGAGCTGCTGAAAGTAAATACTTCGGACACAGCTCAGTATATGAATTTTGTTTCAAACTTAATAAATCCAACTTCCTGATTGGATTGATTTTTGTACTTAACATATATTCCTACCATATAGATAGGTTCAATGACAGCCTGTACGTTTAAGTATTTTCTTGTAAGACTTTCCCACAGTGGATGTAAAATTTTACCTTATATCATCTTATTTTATTTTATGTTATCTTTCATCTTATCTTATGTCAGTATGGCACCAATTACATAAATCATGCAAACCCCAAGATAACCTCAGATTTATTTACAACAGTTAATGCATTGGCAAAGCATGTGAGGAAATCCATTGGCCAACTGGGCAGTTGAGTCGTGTGCTAGGCATGCAGCCCTTCACACTACTGAGTAAACAGTGGAAACCAAACACCACAGCTGTTACTCATATCTGACACTCTAGGGCATATGATCCTCGCTGACATTGCTAAAATGTGTCTGAATCAACTGAATCAATTATCTTTTAACTCTTTCTGTTACTAGTGACAACTTAGTTGCCAATAATTTGCCCCTGCTCTAAAAAGCACAGCTCAGTTGTCAACTGACAAACAACCATAATTATACTTATGATTGGTACCTGCACTAAAGGACCAGAAAAAGAAATGCTTTTTGGCAAAGAGGCTACACTGGATCACTTTTGGATTTAGTCTGGTTTTGATTCCATATGCTTATGGTATGTGTTAACTGTTATTTTTACACCAGTTTTATTTTTGTATCTTTAGACAAAGCATGGAAATCTAGCTCCAGGTGCAATGAGTTAACAAAGATGAATGCTTTGACAAGTTGACGTCAATAATGTTCTATCTGCTCCTTCAAACACATCTGTTCAAGAGCATTCATCTGTCCTGGCTCTGAGTTGTATCTTCTCAACTGCAAAAGTTTTGAAATGGGTTGGGCATTATATTGTCATGCTGAACTTAGAGACTTGTTTGACTCAGTGGGCACATTGAACTTTAGACATCTGCTAAAGATTACCTGTACCATATATTGTTCTGAGATATTACTAGTAAGCCCAATTTTTAAAAATCTTGAATTTCGGGATGACATAACATGATTTGCAGTAAGGCCTAATTCATATTATTGAATTTTAAACAGCACTGCAAAGAAAGTTGTTGGTCACTGCACAATGTTCTTTATTACTGTGATAGTGAAAGCAGTGTTATAACAATGGCTAAAATCTTTTTTTTTGCCCGATTAACATATAATTATATTCAAGATATGAATTGAAGTTCCCACAAAGATTAGTTAGTGTTTATGTCTTATTAGCTAAGTAGACTTCCAACATCAGTGCAAACAACATGCATACATCATGACTTAATTGCAGGCGAGCCATAATAAGAACTATCTTTGAGAGTTATCATCGGGAGTAAATATACTCTTTATAAAGACATTTATGATGTCCGTTCCTGCTAATAATTGTTTTCTTTTGTGACATCCTTGCAAATTATAGTAGATCTTTCTGATATTTCACAATTTTCACAGAGACCTAACTTACCATCAAACTTTTTGAAGTAGGCTTTCTTGTACTTGGAACCATCAGGATCATTCCAGAACTTCACTGGCATGGATGGGAATGGCTTCAAACATACCAGCTCTCCACTGTCATCATACACAGGTTTACCTGTAAGGTCATGATAATAACACTACAGTATTTCTTTATGGATTGTTATTGCACAAAATCTCTGCAGTATGAAAACACCTTCTATGGGTCAATGGGATTATGACAGTTATGGAACAAGTCAACAGTCAATTATATTAATCTTTATTTTTTCTTTCCTCATGCAGTCCCATTTCGGACAAAATCACTTTCCAGTATTTTGATGCCAGAACATGTAAGCGATATTATTCCACTGTCATTGTCTACAAAAACTTTCCAGATGACCAATTTTCCAAGAACCAAGGACTCCTGCTTCTCCTATTTCTTTCCGTCTGGAATCTAACAAATGTGTTGACAGACTTGTATCTACTCCCATCCCTCCCCC
>JBCEWB010056946.1:0-12375 GCA_039654565.1 Peronia peronii
TTCAGAGCTGATCCTCTAATCTTATCTGGCCTGCTCTTCCAGCACACCTGGTTTGAAGATGAAAAAGACACAAATTACTAAAATGGTGCTGACTGTGTGCTACTGGAAATACGACCAGCTGGAAGTAGAAGGTGCAGACTATGACATTGATGTTGTGGAGTTTTTCACAGACCTGGATCTTGGTGATCTGTGCTTTTGTTGATTGTGAGTACACCTAGTATACTATGACATAAACCAAATACATTATATGTATCATCTATTGTACACAGTATAGCCATAATCATGCTGATGTGTCGTTAAACCCAAACACAACATAGCAACATACATACAAGGTACTTTTATTTCATACATGCATCTTCACCTCACGCTTACTTTTTTTTTTTTTTTTTTTTTAAAGATTAAAAACACTTTGTAGAATGGTGTTATGCTATTTTTTGACATCGTCTCAAAAAGACGATTAAAGTGATATATCATATGACTATGTTTCATTGAAAAATGTCGGTGCACATGTTTTTTAATTTCTGTTTGTCTATAAGACTCTCTATATATTTTGACGTATTATGTAACATTACATGATATCTGTAGCCAACATATTTATGACATAGGCAAGTGGATTGCTTGTTTGAATATAGTGAAGTTGATGCAAGCATTATTTACATAAGTTTACAGTGCAAATGTCCATGTTATGATGGGCACAGAAATGGTATTTTTAGCTTCACTTTTTCCATTGGAAAGATAACCATTTTCGGGGCAGAAATTCGAGGATAAAAACTGGCATAACTTTTGAACCAGTGCAGATATTTGAAAAATTCAAAAAGTTCTGTGATATGTATGCTGAGAGTTTTCCATTGAGTCTAACTGTTTTGGTGATTTGGCAGTTCAAAATTTTTACCAAAGTGCCTATATTGATTACTGCCTTCCAATTATATAGCGACATCGATATCATTGCTAATATGTCTATTTGCACGGACAAAATGATGTTGATTAATTACTGTCAATATGATTATGACTGTATTGGCGTTGTCTGTTTTAAATAACTAATAAACTTTTTTGGTTGATTATTTCTTGGTCTTGTGTTGTTTAGTTTAGCATGTGATATTGTGATGTGACCAAGACAACAATTAATCAGTAAATGAGTACTACGCATAAATGGTGTAGATCTAGCAATGTCATGAATGCCACACTATTAAGCATAATGAACAAAGAAAAAAATATGTAAAAAGAACATACCAATGTACTTGAATACATGCAGAACGCCCCTTTCCCACCTCCATAATTATCTAGTTGAGAAAGACAAAAGAAGGAGACATTACATCACATCTCTCAATTCTTGAAATTCGTCTCTTGCAGGAAAAAGCAGCAAAGTGTAGGAGGAAGCTATACTAAGCTTATGAATAAATAGTTAACATATATTTATATGTGAATATATGTGAGTAGGCCTATGTATGCTCAAAAGACAAACTAGAATATTCTGTCGTTTTCTATCATGATTTAGCTTTTAGTAAGCTTATTGTATGCAAGCCAAAGAGTTAAAAAGTGTTTTGGCCTTTTTACATAGATATAAAGTAGGGAAAAGGAGCACGCACTAAAAAAAAAAATTAATTGAACAGTCGTAATCATGTCCCTAGATAATTTGAAGGCCGTACTCAATATAATTTCCACTTGTTGGTAACAGTATTGTTATCAGCGTGAAATGAAATTAATATTTGGTAAATGGAATACATTCTAATAGCCTGAAGTGATCAAGCTTAATCATTGCAGTATCGATATGTACCATTTGTACCAGGACTGCAAAAAGAAGGTAGTGCCGAATTTCTGGCACTGTTCTTCTTATGTTATCCCAGCCTATCTCTACAACGGAAGTTGCAACTTGAAAGTAGAAATGACACATGTCGATTACTACTTCTTTTTACATAGTATGATTTATGATTTGCTAATTTCAGTCTACTAGAACATAGCCTAGCTCTAACCCTAACCCTAATCATACAAACAGCCTGTAGCCTACAGTACATCAGTATTTGATTGTAGGGTTAGGGTTCAGCTAAGGTTAGGATCAGGGTATGTTCTAATAGACTTAAATTAGGAATCATAACCATGCCCCTAAATAATTTGGAAGCAGTAATTGATATGTGCCATTTTCCACTTCTGGTTTTCCATTTCCATTCCAGAAATCCAATAGACAGGAACTACACAGGAAGACCAGTGCCTAATTTCTGCTGTCTTCATATATGATGATATAATATGATATGGACAGTTATTTCTTAACCCGTGTCATGCACATTATGTATTTATCTAATAGGTTGTTTGTGCGCATTACATATTTACATAAACTTACCTTTCCATGCTGTGCCTATCACATCACTGTGATATTTGTCATCTTGTTGACAAAAATTAGGGTTTACTCAGACCCAGTTTTGTCAAAATGTCACATGATAGGTATAGCTGCATCTAAGTACAAAATCTTTCAGTAGTCAACAATTTTTATTTTTTCAGAGAATAAGAGTGTGGGAAGGTCCATAATTAGAGCCAAAGTCTGGCAATACATAATGGAAGGATGGAAGAATAGAAATCAAAAGCCATATGGGCCACTCAAATTCTGAAGTGGTGTATGTCTGCAATCAGTGAAGCTGAAGGGGAATATCAAAATCTCTTTGTTCTGTTATTCCTTTTTGAATAATAGTTAGATACAGTATCTTCCAACCACTTGCTCCACTCAGTATGTTTTAGCAATCAGGCTATCAAAAGTATAAGTGATCAATAAGTATATATGTGAATGAAAACTTAAACAATCTTTATGTCTGTTAGTGTACATATCAGATAGCTTTCTGGTGCTCTCATGACATGCCTACGTTAGATCTATTGTACATTGTTTCTTTATAGTCGCTGAGAGTGAGAAGCTATCCTGTCTGATCTAGGAAGAATGGTCTAACTCTACATGGTTGAAATGATATCTTGTAGTTTACACTGAGATTCTGTAACATGAACGTGCTTGCACGTTTTAAAAACTGGTTTGGTTCAAGGAGTCACATATGAGTGGTTGTTTGTGTGTGTGTGTGTGTGTGAGGTTGGGGGGGGGGGGTCGGGATAACTTCACATCCCTATTTAATTGACTTATGCTTTGCAAGTTCAGTACCCCTTACCAGTGACTATTTTGCATATTATATAGGAAGAAGGGTTGGGAATAGGGGAGGGCTTTGACAAAACACATGGTCAGTCAGAGTCATGTCATAGACTAGGCAGCATTTGTTCTTATATTGTGGATGGAGTCAGCTGAGTCAGAATGGAACGCCCTGAGACTAAGTACACTGTACTAGTGCTTCGAGACTGACAAGCCAGCAGCACGCTTGGCAGAGCCTTGCGTCTTCTGGTTCAGTTGCAGCTCTAGAGGTAACAGGGTGTCCACAGAATTTGGAAAGTTAGATTTTGGTTGGAAAAATGGTCGTGGGTTGGGTAAGTTGGATTTTGGTGGGAAAAGGTGGCAAAAGTGCTGTAGGAAAAAGATAATAATAAATAAATATAGTTAGCAAAGCAGAACTTGGACGATGTAAAACAATATATTTAGTGTTGTGCCTGAATGATATGTTGCCAAATGATAGCTATACTAAAAACTTATGTGGCCATCCATCCTAGCAGAACATGGGATCTGGCTCTTTTACTGACAGAGAGAGTACTTATGGGGTATGCTATATATTGGCATGTAAATGACAGGAAACCTAGCAAATACATGCTGCCACTTCCTCCCCCAATTTGCTATAAGAACTCTGTAGGCATAAATAACTTCTATTAGAAATTGTTTTATCCCTTTTGTGTCTAAAACAGCAGAAACCGATATTCCCAAGATTACCAGTTAAGGTTAAACTGACAGAACCCAACAGATGCCCGACTGCTCTGTTGCCATTCAGATTGACAGAAACAACATAGGAGACACCCCCTTTTTTGGTGCTTTTCATTGATTGATAAAATGATGTTTGTGATCAGATAATAGAATGGAAATATTGTGAATCAAATGAGGTTTCCATGGCATCGAGGGTTAACTTAGTGTGCATTTTGAGGCAGCTACACAGCATTTATAAGGTGCTTTGGTCAGTGGCGTGAGATCGTTCCCTCTGCCTTGTTGATCACTATTGCACTGTCGCTTTTGTTCACTTCGCTTTTCACTTCATTTGCAAAAGGTGGCAAAAATGCTCTACGACTGACACAAAGATTGATTTGGAATCAGGGTTGAGATTGGATTATGTGTCGATTTGGATGATGTGCAAAAGGTGTTTACCTTGGAGATGTGATCTACAGCTAATTAGGCCCATATCAATGTGATTCAGCTTTTGATCAAGCTATGAGTCAAATGTGTTCACCCGCTGAGTGAAAAGATGGAATCAAACAGATGTATTTATTAGATAAAAATGAGAGCTGTTTGTTCTTAATATTTTAATGTATGAAAGCCTACAGTATCTCCGTTCTTGTTTTTTTTTCCTCCCTCACAGTCTTTCAATACCTATGTACTATATGGTAGCAGAGAATGAAAGCCACCATGCAGAAAGTTAAACACACATGAAGAAGCCGCCCATTAATGTAATACGAAAGGGTTATATTGAGTTTAATTTTAATCATGATTTCTCAACGGAGCTCACCTGAAATCTACATATGGGTCAATTGCTTAATTGCTGTACTGACAAAAAGTCAAAAAGTTCTGACAATGTTGCCCCTGTCAGAGTTGTTGTTATGATGTGATTGTGTAGCAGTTTTCCAGTTAAAAATGATATCTAGATATTTTTCCAACTCTAGATCTAGCTCTAGATCTAGCTCTGGACCTTCGTCAGATTGGAAATGTGTTTTGTTTTTAAATCCTGGTTTATTGTTTCTAATTATTCACAGTGGAATCTGGAGACAAGAACAAATTAGATTGGTATGTGAGTTTTGTGAATTTAAAATTAGATTCTACATGATTGGACAGACGCTTGATAGCTGTCAAGGCACTAAAAGTGCTAGATATAGGGAGAAGAAAACTGACTGGTAAAAGTGATATTAGAACTGATATTTATTCTTAGTTTCAATATATATGAGGATTTCATCCAGAGAGTGCAGCTAGAAAAGTGGGATTTTTATCATCCAGTTGGTTAAATAAAATCTGCACAACGCTCATTACAATTACAAATCCTGAAAAATATTTAACCTCAGAAATTACATGTGCATGTGATGTGGTTTATGTGTAACACTGGTGTCAAAGAAATTGTCAGTGGATCATGTCATTACGAATGTCACTCGCCGTGTGAAAAGAAGAGAAAATGAATCATTTATTTAAACATAATGATATGTAATAATACATATCTTGAGTATTATGGCAGTGTTGTGGTAAATTGGTGTCCCTTTACACAGTATAATGATGGGATGACATATTGGGGAATACCCCTGCTGTTATTTCTGGTATATGTCTGTTTGTATGTGCACATATACATGTTACAGATGTGATAGGATTGTTGTGTATTTCCCTGGGCATTCCCATTTTGATTTGTCAGATATTTTAAGAATAATTTGGCAGGTCACATAATCATTGCAAATTGCAGTCTAGTTCTAGGAGCACATATGAATGAATTAATATTAAAATGCTTCACCATACCACTTATTAAAATTTCTCATATTCTGCATTCAAATTTTGGGGTAGATTTAGAGTAAGAGAATTAGTTAAGGTGTGTTGAACATTAGACCAGCTGTCCAAGGTCAGACAGTGCATCTGAGAAGCATGAATCTACTGCTAATGCTCATATTGGAAAATTGCTCCAGATAAGGCTGTGCTTGTACAGTCACAATTGAACTCTGTTTTATGAAATAGTCAAGGAAGTTAGAAAATGAAAGCTTCACTGTATGAGCTGGCATTATTACCATTTTGATGGCTGAGGTACCTTAGTGGCTCTTTATTCAGGTGAACTCATGGCACAAGTGGATTTTTAGCTGTTCTGATGTTATCCATCTGGTAAGTTTTCGTCATCGGTGCCATGACAGCATGCACTTATTTGTCTGTGTTTCACATGTGGCAGGATTGGAAATACTGACTCTGCAGAATGGTATGAAATTTGGCTCTTTGGTCATTTCCTGGTGAATATCTTTACCAGGTTCATGACATAAATTGCCCCATTCATAGACTATCCCTTGATTTAGAGATAACCATGAAAGTCATGTTTGGATTTTTAAAATCACCTCAAGCTATGATAGCATTGTTTAAAAGGACTGAGAGGTTAAATGGAAAATGTGTAAATGAGTCCATTTCAGCTGACATAGCCACCACACTAGAAACTAAATAATTTTCCAAAATAAACAGGTCCATTCTTTGGGTGGTCAGCCAAACTAGCAAGATCATAATCGACACTAGAAATGAAACCAGAAATCTTAAATTTGATTACAGAAGTGTTATTAAATCAATAAAGTGTAAAAGAGCTTTATCTTTCAAACTTTCTGTGCAATATGCAAAGCATAAATTTATATAAATAAATATAAATTTACCAAGATTTAAAAATCAAAAGGCACTGAAGAAAAATTAGCTCTCTTTGGTGGGTAAACTTTCATAGAATGTCTCCAGACTTGATTCTTTGCTTTAATAGATGTGAAACATTTTTAGAAGTAGTAGTCAAAACAAGAGAGAATGAAATGGTTGGACAGATACATTAAAAAGTGGGAAATATATTTCATTTTCACAGTACAAAAGTTCTTTGATCCAAATCTTGGTTTCCATGTTAATTTTCAGGAGAGTCTCGTGAATATCTTGTATGAAGGGATGGTTAATCCTTGAGCGGTGGTAAATGATTTTCAGTTTGTCTTGTTATAATTATAATAATTTGCCTAGATATGATTATGCTTCACTTTGCTGTGCTCGATGTTTTAGGCAAGTGGCTCATTGTTCAGTTTGCCCAAGTCTTGTTGATGTAATTTAAAGAAACGTTCATTCAAGATTGATCACTTAATTACTTTAATCCAGTAAGCGAAACGAGTTGATATATATATATATATATACATTCATCAGTTTTCCATGCATTGATTATGATTTTTTAAAATATGACTTGTTTTGGTTGTAAATATAGATCTGTTTAGAGCATCAAGAGATCAGGAATTATGCTTTTAGTACAGTTTACTATTTTTCCAATGTGGGCCATGGTATCATATCATGCCATGTTTGAAGTTTTCTCACAGATAATGCAAGTTTGGAGTAAAACTCATTGTCTGATTGTTTGCTCTTCATGTCAAGGTGTGCTTGATCACGAGGCATTATGATTATGTCTGGTCGTCTTAAAGAGGAACTTATAAGAATCCTTTTAGGGTTGTCAAGTAGAGCGGGGAGGGGGGGGGGGGGGGGTTACTAGCCTGGTTGCTCGCTCAGGAAGCAAAACGCCTCGGGTGAACTTGTAGAACATCTAAAATGTGTGGGAAAACTAAAACGTTAGTCTATAAGCCATTCACCGTCTCCAATTTTTTAAGGGGACTTTTTTTCTTTACTATTGTAACTTGACTGACGGGAGGAAAGAAGGTTGGTTTGGGGGGGGGGGGGGGGGGGGGGGGGGGGGGGGGGGGGGGGGGGGGGGGGGGGGGGAGAAAAAAAAATTGCTTTCCCCCCCCCCCCCCCCCCCCAAATATGTGGAAAGCGTGTGCACTGTGATGTTGATATTTTGGCTGATTGTCTTTCACGTAATAAAAATTTTGCTGTTTGTTTCCTCCCTCTCTCTCTCTCTTTCTTTCATTCTTTTTATCTATCATTATTTGACTTGATTTCTTTTCTCTCTTTCTGTTTTTTGTTGTTGTTTTTTTGTCCTAGAAAATTTGGCGTATTCTCGTTATTGTGGCATTAAAGGAGCAGGAATCCACAACTATCTACATTTGTGTGCTGGTACGTTTAAAGACATCATATTGCAGGGCTATCATTTTTCAGGCTTATTTATTATACGGTATTTTTGTTGGAGCATATTTTTATTTATCACAAAGTAACAATACTTCATCTCAAATAAATAAATGGGACGGCGTGTGTACAACTGGAACATCCACCTTTTAGTGTGTCACATCAAAACTCTGTTGGCCTAATTAGCCGAAAGCACATTGATGAGTAAAAGAAAAAACGAAATTCAGCTTTGACTTGTAAAACCGTTGCATCTCACGCTCAGAGTTAGTGCTCATCGCTTTCCATCTTCGTCCAGTTGTCCTTGCAGTAAAGAACACCATTTTTCAGTTGTCCTTATTTTTCGATGCATGGCTACATTCAGTAATTGAATGGAACTAAGGACAGTCTCACAGTGGATTGAAGCTAGGAGGCCATGGAGTCTATAGGCTTGTGGCATTGGGTCATTGTTCAGACCACAAGACGGCAATCATAAAGACAGAGCCAAACGTGAATGTTACAATAACATTGTTTGCAGTGTTATGGCATACTGTATGTGGATTAGAAGGGAAAAGAAAAAGGTGAGGACTTTTGGTTTGCAGCAGGCGATATTCCTATCTTCTTAATGAGACAGGTGAGATACATTACGGTGCCCACAGTTTTTCTGGTGGTAGCTGATTTTTTTTTTTTCTCCTTGTTTTTACTCCGCTGCGATAGCTTATGATTGCACACATCAATTGAAAAGTGCAGTCTTGTTTGCATAATGCATGCAGAACTACCCAGTATTATCGGACTACTATTGAAGCTGCCCCGAGAGGGATTATAGATTTTTATCTCCTGGCTCGCAAAGAAAGGCCTAGTCTTAAATTATATCAAGTGGGAGATAAGTTTTCCAGGTATCGACTGGGCACGCTTGCAGCTGAGTATTATTATCATCTCTTCTCCCGTTTTCTGATTAGCATCGGTCTAACAAGGCGAGTAAGTATAATTAATGTTGTTTCCTCTTGAGCGCTGGTTCTCCACAGGAATTATAAGCACAGATTGATATTTCGATTATCACACAAAACTCAGGCTATTTGTATGGCAGCACCGCGTCTTGACTGCAGTGGTATACGCTCGATAATTCAGTGCTGCGGCAACAAAGAACTAGTTTCATGCCAAATGCCAAAGGTAACACTTTACATTGATCGGTTTGTAAGACAGCGGGGAATGGAATAATGCGTACCTTTCTTCAGCCGGCAGGGAGCGGAGAACAGCTGAAGAAAATTGGTATTGATAATTCATCACCAGTTTTCAGGGTAGAATTTCAAATCCTGCCATTGGTTGTCGCTTTGTGAGGGCTTCCAACAACCGTAGCTGTGCTCGACAGGACAAGGCGAGCTTGTTTTGTCGTTTTGTATTATATGTGTGTAGTGCATGTGGTTTTATTTTATTTGCTTTGATACTTATTCGCTCTTTCTGGCATCCTGCAGTGGTGCCCCACGCCCTCTTCAGAAAGTAAGCTCTGAGCAGCAGTTTTGCGCTCTTTGATCAGTCTCCCCTCAATCTTGGCGACATCTTTTGTTACTTGTTCAAGCCTTTCATTTACAGATAATGTCCTCTTCTCTTCCATTCTGCAAGATCGTATAGATAGGATGGATAAACACAATGTTTATTTTCTTTCCCTCTTTCCTTCATTTTGTCCTCCTTTTTTTCTGTTTCCAAGTAATCCAAAGTTGCCAGGATTCTATGGGTCAATATTGCTCTTGACAAATGATTTAGCAGAAGATGCAGAGAGAGATATGTAGTGAGATCAGTCAGTGCTTGTTTAACTGACCCTGCTGATAAAAGAACGGATGGCGACTTTCTAGCTGCTAGCACCCAAAGCAGCAAAAAAATGGGGACTTTTTCAGTCCTTAATGAGGAGAGCTTAAGTTCGTGTCGGTTATGGTGTCGGATTGGTTGAGCTCAACCGAAGGACAAATGCCAGCATTTATATACAATTACAGAGTTTCTGATTTGTGTGATTCATGTCATAGGCTGTATGTTTCCCTTTGGCTGAAGCGTAAAGTGGAAACTTCTTTTCGTGTATTATTATTATATTCTTTATATTTATCAGCAGAGTTTGTGGAAATGGGCAACAGAGTTTTCTTTTCGACAAGAGTGAAACATTAAATATTTTCTTTCAAAATGCTTTATGCATCACCAAATTTATCAGTCACCGTATGGATACTTAGATCCTAACTAAATAATTCATTGTGGAAGTTAGTTCAGTTCTGACATTGCTTGAAAGTCATTACATGATTGCATGCAAAGCAAGCATTTGTATGGTTTGGTGGTACATCTGAGCATTTGGGACGCCCGGGCTAAAGGATCACATCTGCGCTTGGACTGGCCTTCTAAAACCTGAGGCGTGGACGGAAACTGCTGTAAGTTTATCAACAGGGTCTTGTTTTGTCGAAATGTCACGTGGGTGATATCTGAATCTATTCTGTGAACATTGAAAGAAAAAGGAAAGGGTTGGAGTGGGTAGGTGGGGGAGGGGGGGGGGGTGGAGGGAGGGGATTGTTCCAACGAGAAAGGGACTGATCGAAATTTCTTTCCTGAAAGGTTCAGTCTGTCTGTCTTTCACTCTCTCTCTCTCTCTCTCTCTCTCTATCTTTCTCTTTCTCTCTAGAATGCTCTGTTCGTTTGGAAAGGATACGTGAAAACATGTACCAACAGCCAAGCTTCATCAAGGAATGGATAGGATTTAAAAACATATTTGAAGTCAGTATGGCGCACGAGTGATATCCAGTCACTTTTATTTCATTAAGTTTGTCTCCTTTTTTCAACCCCGTCCATTCTCATTCTCCACAACAAATACCCAGACAAAACCTCCTCTCAAACCTCCTCTATTAGATGTCTCACAATTAATTATGTTGGGTTGGGCTATTATTATTGTTACATAAACTTTTTTTCTTCTTCTTTTTTACGTTTGAGCACTCATTCTTGATAGGTTGGTCCCTCTCATTTTTGTCTCCCTCTCCCTTGTCATGCATCCCCTCCCCCTTTTCCTCGGCCCACCCTCACCCACCTACTGATCTATGTCGTTGCCTCATATTACCCTGAGAATGCTTGCGATTGCGATCCATGGTAAGGATCTGTTGCTCCTTCTAACTAGCTGTGAGTAGGAGTGTGTGGTAACGTACAGGCTGAGTGAATTACTCCTGTATGTGAGAGTCTTTGAGGTAGCCTTTCCTGGTGCGGTGCAATGAGCTGACGGTCCCACCTGTTACGGCTGTCAAAGAGTCAAAAGAGTCATTTTTTCAGCTGGCTATATTGATACTTCCTTTGGCCTCCTTATAAAAAATAGGCATGGTAAAGAAGGAAACAACTCAGTTTTATTGCTGTCATTTGAAACATTAGAAGAGAACCCATGGCCTTCGTGGGAGATTTTTAAATATAGGTCAAACCGATACTGCTCTGCGACTTAAAATGTATGGCAGACATGCGCACATTGATGTTGGTCAGTACTATATCGAACGTTAAATTCGGTTCAAACACTCTCGCGACTTCACTTTTTAAACAATTAGCGCCTTTTGGAATAATGTCAGACATAGTAGGTTTTTTTCGGCTTTATGTAAGTAGAAACAGATCCTTGTGCTACAATGTTGTGTGCCAGATTTCCGATGGAGACGTTAAATAGTTTTCGAAATCACAAGCCTTTTATGGGTTTTGTTGCAGATCTAATATAGATGTGAAGCAAAAATTTTGAAAAATTATCATGTTAGGAAAATAATAAAACAAACACACACACACGCACTCTCATCGGATAGTAAATCTTTTAGAATTTTTCGTTCCCCAGATTTTAGTAAGTGGAAAGGTGATTTTTTTGCTTCATTACAGTGATTGTATTTTACCTCATGTGCTTGTCAAAGGGAAGTAGTCCGACTGACACTCAAAATAGCTCTTGTATACTTTTGCTGACGTGGAATACATGGAGATATAGATGCTTTTATGTTTGCATCTGTTGGGGAAACTCGGACATTCACCACTATAATTAGTCCATATCAATGCGGGGGAGGGGGGGGGCTCTGCATCCGACGAATCAGAAGTTATACAACTATTTTAATCTTCGTTGTGCAACAGATTGGGGCATTGTCTGGTGTGTTTTATTATTTACATCGAACTGTTATATGGATCAGGTAACGTTGCTCGTATGTGAACTGAGACAAATAGCTGGAATTCATCAGGGAGATGATGTGTTCTAGAAAAAAGGGCAAAGGGCAGGCATAACTGGATAACTCTTTGGTGGCACAACTCATTTCTTAATGTCTTTTAAATAGTGCTCCTCCATGAGATATGGTCGACAATAATGTACAGTACATGTATTGCATGATACGGCATAGGCATGACGACGTCGGTTTTCTTGATAAAACTGTGAACCCAACTGTTATAACTGTTTATTGACTTGAACATGAGCTGGCGTTGCCCTCTTCTCGTGAGGAGAGAGGAGGATGGAGGCATCGACACCACTCCTCTCCCTTTCCCCCGCGCTT
>JBCEWB010056957.1:0-30540 GCA_039654565.1 Peronia peronii
TAAAGCCGTGGACCTTAGCCTGTGAGTTTAAGCGACGAGGTGAGAAGAATCTCACCACAGTCAGGACCGAATAAATATGTGTTTCGCATTTCCCGTTGAAGTGGCCAAGGACCGAATATATCCGTGGCTCGCACGAGCCGTGGGATCCGCAAGCAGGCTACCTGTTGTATATATACACACTGGCGCATTTTAAGGGTTAATATCCAACAGAGACCATAAAACAATGAGGATGACCCATACATTGACTCATCATTACTATTGATTATTTCCCCTGATAAGCGTCCCCTTACAAAGCCTGGGCATGTGTTTTGCACAGAAAAATGTCGAACAATAACAACTTTTTTTAACAATGAAATATTGAAATTGGCAGGCCACTGAACGATATGTTTTACTCTGCACTGAAAGCTAGAGTAATGTGCTGCAGTGTGTAGATTAAGCAATGAACGCGGTTCATTGATGCACACTCCAAGACATGTTAGATCTACGATATCGCAGAACATTCCTAAACAGGATAAAGATTACTCTACGTCTCCCCCATCCTCCGCATCTCCCCCATCCGGCACACCCTGCCCAAATCGCTTTACTTTCACCCACGTGGACAAAGAAACACCATCCCCACCCCAGGTTCTTTTATCTGGGCCTAGCCTATTGCATAAGTATCATGCTAACATTGTCTCGCCTTTAACCATTAGTGTTTAATCAGAGGCGGTGGGCATTGTTAGGAGTGGTTGAACAAACAAAAAGCTGGTCACGCACTCAGTTTAACCATCTTCGGCATGCCACCGTGTGGTTTTACTCATCATTTCTGGGAAAATTATTTCTTTATAAGTGAGATTGGGAGGAAAGGCATTTCACAAATTCTGAGATTTTATTACAAGCAAGGATAAAGAAATAAAACGTGACTGCATATTCTTTTCTTTATTATCGAAATTTTGCAACATCTGATTTTGTAATAACAAGAGTTCCACTGTAACAAGAATTCTCATGATGAGATCAATAATCATGGGAAAATTTAAACTGATACAAAATGGGTTAAAGAGTTAAAGAATTAGTTGTTGTAATGGTGGGTGGTAGATAAATAGGCAAATAAATCACTGATATATATTCAACATTAAAACTTTATGATTAATGGCACAGATAAATGTCTAAAACATATCGCCAATATAGTCACTCAGATGTTTCTTATATCTCAAGGAATTGGTCCCCATCAGTCAGCTGTCATTATATTGCATCTTCAAGCAACTTTGATATCATATGGCAGCCCAGCAAACTATGCGACATAATCATTTCAATATAATCATTTAAATATGAAATAAACAAAGAAACCCTCATATTCAGGAAATCATTTGTACTCCTGCCAAAGGATCAAAATTCACACACATGGTACTTTTCTGCTCAGATACAATAAAACCCAGACAAATCGTATCTCACAAGCTGGTCTATTTAACCTGGTGTTATAAATTAAAATCATATACCTTGTAGTTTGTAAAAATTCAGCCCATCTTGGAGCCCTTAAACCTGATTTTTGCAAAATGGAAAAAAAAAATCACTAGCTCCATAGTAATGCTAGGCCTTTCTTTTTTTTTTCACATTCATAAGAGGAGTGGGGAGACATTAAAATACTGCAGATTTTGATTATAAGAATTCTTTTCTGCAGAAGAATGATCATGATGAATAAACTGAAAACCTGGACAAAATGGGTTAAAGAGTTAGGAAATCAGTGGCTATGACAAATTTGACGCTGTCCAAACTATGCTCAAAATTTTACATTTAGGGAAGTCAGCTACTATCTGAAATGTGCTGATCCTTTTACAGCTGAGAAAACAACACTACCTTCTAAGTGTGGTCCTGGTCTGTTTTTACTATGGAAGTTGTGTAAATGGCACATATTGATTACTGCATGATTATGTTTGCAAATTTAAGTCTATTAGAATGTACTCCTACCCCTAACTCTACCCCTACCCCTAAATCTAAACCTAACCCTAAAGTAATGAGCACAACACCAATAAATAATCAACAAAAAAAAGTTGATTTGCCATTTGAAACACTCAGATAACACCAACACAGTTATAATCGTACTGACAGTAATTAATCTACATCATTTATTTGGAATACAATAATCAATATGTGCTTTTTTCGCATCTTCAGTAGTGGAAACAGACCGGGACCACACTTAGAAGACAGTGCCAAGAAATTGGTGGCTATGACAAATCTGAGGTTGTCCAGACTATTTTGATCCTTGACAGCTAGTGATTCAGCTAATCCATGGATTTCTGAGCAATGATGATAATGTTACAGCCAAAGTCCTCACCTGAGCAACAAAGGGAGTGCACATGGCCCCAACTCGAGCCCAGGCTGATGCTGTTCCCATGCCCAGTGTTCTAATAGTTGTGGGGTAAATCTGCCATAGTAGAGAGATGAAAGAAATGTATAGTTCAAACTATAACAATTACATGATGATGTCATCCTGTGGTCCTTCATCAAATAAACATTCATGATATATGAGAGATTCATTCTGTTTCTGAAAGAGCAAAGTAAATTACTTCATTTTTCAATGATTCAGTCCATACATGTACAGGGCTATTGGTGTCAGTGCAAAGATAAATGAGTATATTTTACTTTGGTAATCAGAATTATTGAGCAACACCTCTTCTGTGTTAAATTACTCAAAGTTAACTCCTGCAATCTTCTAATCAGTAAAATAACAGTTTCTGAATGATGCCAGATGCAGCATCTGATTCATTTCACTGGATCATATGATATATAGTGTCCGTAAAGTTACTATACAGTTATTTGTAATAGAGAAGTATTATGCTTAGACTAAAAAGGGAAAATCTGGTCATTGTTTCAATACAGGCACAATGACAGTCTTCAATTTGTACAGGTTAATTTCCCTTGAAAAAGTTCCTTCAAAGAATTCTATTTTCATAGAATTGTTTTTAGTATTTTAGAGTTCTTCTCAGCCTAACTGTATAACTCTACAGACATTCTGTCTTATGCCTAACTGAGGACAGATACAAGACAAACAAAAGTTTGGCATACCTCAGATGAGTAAATGTACATCAGATTCCCAAAGGCAGCAGAGAGACCTCGAAGGCCAAACAAGACTACAGTAAAAGCAGCTCTGGACAAGTCCAGCTGTACAGCAAGGACCAGGACTGAAGCCAGAAACATGTTGAGTGCTCCACTGTTCTTTCTTCCCAGCCAGTCAATCAAGATAAAGTTTATTGGAAGACCTTGAGAGTTCATAGGAACAAAGAAAGTATGCAAGTGACTCAGAAAGCCTCATTCTCACTGACACATAACTAGTCCTGAGGTTGTTGCAATTACTTTTAATGTAATTGGCATTTTCAACTTATATGAACATTATGCTAATATCCTAAGAAATTTAGTCTTTTCTTTACCAGGTGTCCTTTGGCCTTTGACAAAATCTGCTAATTAAGGGGGCTAAAACATTTACAGAAATGCCAATGATCACTGAAAATATCACGGTGAAAACTCAGGTTACTGAAGACATGTTATCAAACGTATCACATCTTTAGCCCTTTGTCTGTTATACAGATTTATTCTTTTGCTCTCAACAAATAAAGTATATTAGGAAAGAGAGTGTCAAAATGAAACCCGGGGAAAAAAAAAACTGCCCTTTCAGTTTGTTATCTGAAGATTTGCTTATATTTCCATAAGGCATTATACATACAAGGTTTGATATCACTGCAAATTGTAAACATGGAAATGTAGATGGTATGGCCATGTAATGAGATTCAGTGACCTTGCTGAAACTGCTACAAGGAGCAGTGAATGGGAAGTGAAAAAGAAGTAAGCAGAAGAAAAGACAGACTGACAACATTCAGAAATGGACAAAGAAAACATCTGAGAAGACCCAGGCTCTGGCTCACAATCATGGCAGGTGGAGAAAAGTAGTGCACAGCTTATCAGGAGGCAATCCTCTATTAGTAGTCATGTCACACTAAACAGAGTTAGGAGATCATTGCGAACATATTGTCACGATATCAAGAGATGCAGAAAGGAAAAACTACATTTACTTCCCAGGAGGAGAATGGATGCTGAATTTCCCTTCTACAAATGGTTCCTTTCGAAACACAATCCTTTCACCATAAAACACTGTTCCTCATAACTAGCATGAAACAGCACATCTAACATACATTTGAGTACAAACCACAAGTACCGATGACAATACCATAAAGTAAAAATCATAACTATATTAAGACGTGTTGATTCCTGAACTCTTTCCATGCTAAGAACGGTGGTTCTCCCTTCTCCCCGTTTTTCTTTGGCTGCCAGAGAACGGACATGTCGACATTACCTACTCTTGACACCAGCAATGGCTCTACTTGTATTATTTCATTGTAGCAATGCCTCTTGTAGATGTAACACATTTTTCCATCATGAATAAGGTTTGCCCATTTTCAGCATTTTCCCTGGCTACCCATAAAGGGGTAAATTTTACATTATTTTTTGTAATTCTTTGATGAAATTCCTCAAGAAATTCTTCGACAGAATTCCTCAAGGAAATTACTTGGGCACGACACAACAATCAAATGAAAATTACCTAGTACAAAATGAGTCAAATCAATCCCTGATTACTTACAAATAAATTCTCCGAGAGTTGACAGTATCATAGTCATATAATCTTTACCAGACAAGCTACTGCAGTGACAGGTCTCCTCTGAGAAATACATTTAAAAAAATAGTGCAACATTAAATAAAAATCATATCATTTTCACACTTCACATGTACCTCATATGTACTCCACCTCATTCATGACAAGATAAATTAACATCATTGAGAGTTCTGATAAATATTTCACAGAGAGAAATTTGACAATGGCTGTGACAAATTTCTAGAATACTCACTTAAACAAGAAAAAGAGCTGAGAATTGTATAAAGTTTAATATATGTTAAGCCATGGTGTGAAATGAGTCTCAAAATTTTCATGCAAGGATTTATTAGTTATCAATGGAAAGCGAAACAGATATACTTTCTTTGATGAAAGAATCACTTAGAGGACTGAAGGGTCAATGCATTAGCGAGGTGTTCACACTGCCTGGTATGCACATCATATCAAATTGCACCAATATGACACAAGATCAGCAAATTTTAATTGCTTAATGTTCTGAATGGATTGGATGACACTATTTTCAGATTGATGTAGTTTGACATGATGCAGATACAAAAGAACATGAACTAGCAGCCCCCCCCCCCCCCTCAACACACTGACCCCCAAGTTCTCTAGCTAAAGCCCTTCTATTCTGAGACATTTAAATTTACATGCATGATCCCACTGACAGGAGAGCTTGGGGAATCATCTGTAGAGGATTTATGCTGCACTAAGGCCTAAAAGGTTAATCATAACAATGTAGTAACTTCTGTACCATCTCCATTTGGATTGGACTTGCGTAGGATCTCTGTGCCTGCCAGAACCATGCCATAGTAGAAAAAAGCAAAGCCAAACCACAGCAGCCAGAGCTGGAAGGTGGTGCGCCGATACTCAGGGGTGAACAAGTTGGAAAACTGACCTCGAGCAATCTGAAATATCACAAAATATTTTATTTTTGCATGGCTATTTTTTTGCCTCATGCAAACACTCATAGAGCAGAGGCTTTACAAAAGATGAAGGAGTCAGATAAAGGAATGGCCTTGTAATATCACTATCTAGATGGTGCCACATCAAATCTCATACAATGAACAATGTAGACAGAGGAGTATGATCATCAGTTCAATTCTACCATGTCTGGTCAAGAAACCACAGACAAACTGTCAAATCTAAGGAAAAGACAAGCTGTTTTAAACAAAATGAAACATAAATCCAAGAATATTATATTTAACTTGGTGAAATTTTGAGTAAAGAACTGTTTTACTTATATTCATTTCCACAAAGTAAAAGTATTATCTTTGATGAAAAAGTACGAAATTTTACTTCCTGGCAATCTACAAGATTAAAATGTACAGCTTTCCTTCAAGGCTGATAGATCTAAAGAACATAATGTTAGATTCAGAAAGAAATGCAAACTTTGACTTCAAAATGCTTTCATAACTTTTTAATGTTACCAACTTGCAGCCAGTATTAGTTAGATTATTGCTATGTTTCACTGTAACTTCATTTTATAAACTGACAAATGATACTTTGAATCTAAGTCACAAATGAAGAAACTCATAATAAGATTAGGGTAGCCAGTGGATGGAACAGCAACCTTCTCACCAAGGATAAGATCAGAAAACTAAAATGATCGGGTCATCAGGAATTGCAAACATCATCATGCACAATGCTCTACTAAGTGGGAACAGATGAGGATGACAGAAGGAATATTGGAAGGATAAAATCAAACAGTGGGCAAAACAGCCTCTCACCAAATTATTGAGAATGCCAGAAGACAGGAGCAAATGGAGAAAAGGTGTCAATTCATCAGTTGTGCACTCACAGCCACCCAGCAGTTTGAGTCAGTCACTTTTGAACTATGAGAGTTTCCCTTTGTTAAATTTTCTTAGCACATGACTGGGAAAAGCTCTCAACAGTGACATGATGAATATATTGTCATGATCTGTCAGACTGTCATCAGTAGCTTGAGACTTATTTGAGTCAGTCACTTTTGAACTATGAGAGTTTCCCTTTGTTAAATTTTCTTAGCACATGACTGGGAAAAGCTCTCAACAGTGACATGATGAATATATTGTCATGATCTGTCAGACTGTCATCAGTAGCTTGAGACTTACCTCAGGTGAATCCACCAACTCGCCAGATGGTAATTTGGATTTATTTTGCCGTGCAGCTTCTTTCAAAATAAGCACTGCTTTGCTGCGATTTCCTGCAGCCAGCAAAAATCTGGCAGATTCTGGAACAAACTGTAAATGAATATCAGAATAACAATGGCCACTTAAAAAATGAAGATGAGACCAAGTAAAAGTGGACAAGCTTTGAGTGATTAATGGAAGGGGGTGGGGGGAAAGAATCGTACTATCTTCATGCTGGCCCAGAAATTAAATCAGTTAATGTTAGGATTAACTTTATAACTAACACCATGTACAAAGAAAAAGTTTTTACATATTAGCCCTCTGACTGCCAGAACTACAACTGAAATAATTTTGAAACACCAGTCTAACTATTCATTTTATTTGGCTGCTACAAAATTTCATCAAAGTAAAAGTATACAAAGTACAAAAATGCAGCTGGTGACAAAGATATTTGGATTTGAACAGCTGGCCAAGGATTATTGATTTCAACAAAGAAAAGACAATGAAATCAGCATCCAGGTATCCTGGCAGTGAGAGGTTCAAGATTTACAGACCATTGTTGCCAGTGTATGAATTTATTCTCACAGATTTACGCATCATAAGGCAGCAGATATAAACTAATGGTTAAGAGCAAGAGTATAAAAAAAACTAGCAGTAACAAAGTGAGATTTACAGCATCAGCTGCTAGGAACTTATAATTAACAAAATAAATGAAATGATAAGGTATAAATTTTTTTCAAAAATAAATTAAGAAAAACAGCACTTATAAATCATTAAACAAAACCTAAAAGTTGATAATGATTAAGAGCAGTTGATCGGCCAAAAGTAGAAAAATCTGCCACGATAAAAGAAGTTGGAATTCCGATTTAAGTTGGAAGTCTGACATCCCTGACACTTTGTCTTTTCTAAATATTTCTTCTACTCCATGCCCAACCAGTTCTTCAGTCATGATACAAGGGTCAAAATTTAAAAAGAATGGATACAAGGGTATCCCAGGGTTGTGTGGTTAGGCATGTGCTACTCGGCATTATACTCACATCATGGACACTGCAGGTTCAAATTTCAAATCCTACCATCAGGGATGGAAAGGATTCAAATCTAAGGACCTGCATTTTTTTTTCTTGGCCTCTTGGGTAGGGAAGCCCAACATCTATCATTCTCAGATGAGGTGGAATGTGTTTCAGAGGTTCCATGTGTATGCTACATTTGTTAAAGAACCCTTGGCAGTTTGAAATTGGGTGAAGAGTGGGCAAAGATGCCACTGTATGAGCAAAATTTCGGAATTAAAAAATTCTGTCCACAAAAATTCTCACCAAAAAAAATAGGCAGGCACTGGAAGAGAGGGTGCATGTTCAAATTATAGGAAAACTGACAAAAATTGACTTTTTCATACGGTTACCATTGCAATGCCGCCATCTTGGTTTTCGGCGTCCCTAAATTGACTGACTTTAAAATCTATCTCCTCTGCCAAATTTCACTAGAACTTGATGAAACTTTGTGAACATATTGTTTGTCACAATATCTAAAAAGTCCTGTATTTTCAGCCCTTCCTCTTCAATAGAAGATTTTCTAGAAATTTTTTAAAATACCATGTAACAAAAATTCAAATTTCGCCGTTTTTTTTCATACTAAAATCCTATTTTTCTCTAAAACTTACCAGCCAAATGGAATGCGCATATGCAGGTTTTTTTGGTCTTTTTGTGAAAATGATATATACCAAATTTGATTACAACTGGTTTCAAAACAAAAAAGTAGATAGCAAAATAGTGTCAGAAAACCGGGGTTTGAGAAAAACCCATTTAAAGTTTTCTTCAACAAAAAATTGACAAGGAGAGTATTTTTGTTTGGTTTTCAGCCTTGGAACAGCCCTTTTTTACATACTAGCCCTCTCCCCATGGCTTCTGTCTCTCTTGTTAACATTTTTTGGCTTTCTGGGCGTATCTTTTCTCGATTTTTGCTCCCTACCCCCCATCATTACAAGGGCCCCCATAGAGTCACTTCCTGGTTCTTGAAGGCCTATATGTGCCCCCCATATCTTTTTTTTGTCCAAACCAAGAGTGTCTTGACCTTTGCTATGGCATATAGTCCACAACTGAAGCAGCAGAAAGAAAACAAAATTTCACTTTTTATGAGTCGTGGAAATTCGTTTTAGAATGCTTACACTGATAATCTGCATGATCAGCAGTTTTTTTTTTTCCCCTCAGAGTGGTCATTCATTATCCATCCCTGGCACTGGCGCTCAATGTATTGCTAAAAGAGGTCACAGTCAAGTGTTTTATCCATTCTTTGCCTATATATAAGCAATAGTGATGATCTACAACTGCATGTAGCAGCCAAACTGAGCCAAATCCTGGTTGTCAGTAGGCTAGGCCCACCGCTGAATAACCATGGGTAAAATACATTAGAATGGACTTGATATAAATTTTATATTCAGAAAAGGCAGGGCTTTTCAGAGAAAACAAAAGCGCAAAATTGCATTTTTTTAGCAAAATCCATATTTCAGGATATAATCTTACGTTCTTAGGATTGAAAGGCTACATACATATCAAAAAAAAAAGAAAACAAAAATCACTCAGTAATCACTAAAACAAATGAAGCCCAACTGCATCCAACCTATAATGGACATGTCATCAACTTACCAACAGCCCCATTGCTGACAGAATGGAGGGGATGGCTGAGCCCACCAGGAGCCACCGCCAGCCTAACAAAGGGACAACAACTGCTGCCAAGAGTATCTCAAACATCACACCACAGGCCCAGAAGATCTGCTCAAAGAAGACATAATACACAGAGATGTTTTTGAAAGACAAAATAAAAAACATATCCTCCTCTGCTTTTTCAACTTCATCCTCCACTTTCTTAATGTTTTTTTTTTCTTCAGTTCCTTAAATATCTATACTGTGAAAATTATACTAAATTTTTGGCCAGCAACAGAAGCTCCTGATAGCCAAAAAGGTTACCTTCTTACACCCCCATAAAACATGTTCAAGTTGTCTCTTCAATAGATTCACTTTAAATCTGGTGATGATGAATGTTTTATTTAACACTCTGAGTTATCATGTAACAGAGAATACACTGCTGTCACCATGGTTACACCACAGCTATAGAGATCTCTTTCATTACAAGTTTGCCTTTCTATGGATATATCTTAAATCTGATGATGGTTTATCTCATGTTGGAGAGAAAGATTCAGGCTTCAGAGATGAGACACTCTTCATATTGTTAACTTAGAGATATTAACCATTATCTGAGTCATAATGATTGGTTTCAGCAGTCTTATTATACAGAGTGAGTTAGAAGTAATCAGGCAGACAGAACATTTTCAGTCCAAAATGATAAAATTTATTGATATTTAGGTCATATATTATCAGATCAAATGTACCTGAAACAAAAGCTTTGCTAACAATATTCTGCTTTCAAGTAATTGCTCGAAAAAGTGTCTAAAAACAGCTGTGATTAATTTACAATAAACATGCACTGACTGCCCCATTACTTCTGACTCACCCTATATTTCAAAATATAGAATAAAGATTTCATGTTCTCTGAGAGACTTTCCGCCCTTAAGCAATTTTCTTCCTTCCTAAACAAAACACTGACCTGACCAAATACCAGCAACTTTGCTCTATATTTCCTCGGTATGTACTCTGACAACAATGACACTCTGGAACAGACAAAAGAAACAATTATGAGATAAATTAGACATCAAAACCACATTTCTACAGGGGGAAAAAAAAAAAAGAGAAAGACCTATATTTTGAGACATAGCCATTTAAATAACAATATATTTTCTTTAAATATTTATTTATAATACTCAAAGTGCCATTGAGAAGTTTCATCCATTTGTCCCCCATTCCCTGCTTATATCATCTCTATGCTGGCCTTAACACTGAATCAGTTAACATTAAGTTTTAACACAGAGGAAGTAGTTTCACATTTGAAGATACTTAGCACATCTAACAGACATTACTAAAATCTCAGACTGAAACTTTATGCTCCCATTGTTTTATAGAAGAAACAGAAAAGGGTGAGGTCCAGAAAACCGTACAAATAACATAAAAATCCAGTCTATTTACAAGTGGGAAATCACTATTTTGATTCAATAATATTCCTCATGATCTTAGGCCTTAAGAGATAAGAACACAATTCAGTGTGCATGTAGCCTTTTGAATTGTAAGAGGAGGACTATCTGAAATGTGGACTCTGGTACATATGAAGTTCTATAAAAAAAAAAGCAGAAAATCAATTAATTAATTACATTGAAATGTGCACTCTGGTATATGTTAAATTCTATCTCAGGGCCAAAAAACATAGCTTTGGAAAAAAGATGTGGCATATGTGACAGAGATGAAAGATGTATCTGAAATGTGGACTCTATGAAGTTCTATCAAAGACCAGAAAAAAAAAACTAGAATAAGAAAAGTGGTATGTGTGACAGTGATGACAGAAAAACCTGAAGAGCTGACCCCTGTGGTGATCCTCCCATTCCGCATCCCACCAATCCTCGCAGAATGAGCAACCAGTAGTAGGATGGACTGAAGGTGGTCAGAAAGCCATAATAGCCAATTGACAGGGTAACAAAAAATAAAGTCTGAAATAAAAGTAAAAAAAAAAAAAATTATTTTTAAAAAAATATAGATATAGATATAGATATATACATATACATATATATATTTTGTATTTTACTTCATATGTTATAATCATGAAGTCACATCCCTTCAATTTAAAATCTGCGGCAAATATCATATATCATTTAAGGACAAATTGATTTCATTTGCTTTTTTTTCTTTTGTTTTTTTTTTCAGTTTGTTCTGATAACTGTTTAATGATAACATGCTTAGACAGAACTGCAGTTGGAAGTCCCCATTCCACTTACTAATTGTGATGAAATATTCAGACAAAAATTAGTGAACCAGTGGAAGCCATGGTCTCAAAAAATGAAGCACATAAAATGTTCAGATTTCAAAAGAAGTTCCAAGAAAATCAAGTAATGTAGAAACATGCATTCTCACTCATGAGTGTGCAAACTGGTCCTCAGCATGTCTTTAGTTTGGTGGCACAAGGCAATAAATCACTTGCAATAGGACCCCGAAGGGGAATTCCCCACCCACCATATCAAATTTTGAATTGGCCCACACTACTGGATGATCTTACCATGATTTCAGCCCACTATTCTAAAATTGTATCTAAAGTAAACATCGTCTTGTGACCACTAGCGTATTGTCACATGTTTCCTCTTTCCTCTAATGTAGGTTTTGGTTGGTGTATTATATTTAGTTGTGCTATACGAGATTGTTGAAAAGACTATGTCATTCTCTTTAAAATTGCAGTACATAATTAGTTTATCGATCAATATTTCCTTTCGGCCATGTTCAAAGTGTCTTTTTTTTACTTAAATAAAACCTCCATGATTGTGTGAAAATAGTGTTTTATTATTTAAATTAAAACGCAAATTATGAATATTTATTCTTTCTTACTGCATATTTTATTCATTACAGCGCATTCGCTTGATCTACACATTATTATTATGTGAATGAAGGAAGACATACTATCAGGAGAGAAATGATAAAACAAATGAGAATGAAGCAAAGCCATGATAAGTATAAGGCCAAATTTGTTCTATGCTATAATATCAATACTGAAAGAGATATTGATGACTGCCATTCGAAATATATTTGCGACAAATGTATTAGAAGCAATTAACCCCTGCCATGGTTGAACCAGAGACATCGCGGAGAAGTCCAAAGACAATGAACAAATGAATGAAGCATTTAGTGAGATAAACACACTCCTTTCATACATAATCAACAGCAGAAAATAAATAGCTTCCATACAGACAACAATAACCAATTACATGAAATTTATCGCAGACATTTCCCTCAACATGTTCTCCCTAAAATCACATTCAGAAAATCACTGCTTTCCCTTCATAGAACGGCATCAATTTTTCTGGGTGAAAGGGGTGGGGAACTCATACATTCCAGCATTTCAAGGTCAGAGAAGAGAGCACATGCAATAAAAAATGAAGCAGCATATTTAGACAGTAATGAACGCAAATCTTCTACAAACCAAACCACAACTACAATCACTAGATTTAGTACCAGCAAAAAGGAGAACAGACAAACTTCAAAATGTTTAGAATTTTCCTCAGTCCTCATAAAATATAAACCTTTGGTAAAGATTTTGTATATTATTAATTTTTAATCCATGTAACAAGTCATGTGCTTAATCTCAATTATGCAATATCTGTATGTTGTCTCCGTTTTGGAACGTACTGCAAATAACACTATTTTTTAAGTGTTTCATGGTTTCTATCTATGATACTTAGTTGTGTTCAGTGTCTGCATCCATGCAATGCAAGCTTTGCCCCGCAGATCCGAGATACTGACCTGTCTGTGTTCATTACTTAGAGGGTTAATATAAATGAAACACCCAATTGTGGCAGAACCAAGTTTCCGTCCGAGGTTTTTTTAATCACTGTTGGAAAGGTTAAATCCTCTTCTTTCCAACCATATTTTTGAAACGGACAAAATTCATAGTCTTCGTCTGACAATTGGAGATTAAAAAAAGGCTGTAATGTCATAAAAAAAATTAACACAATTTACCAATTTTTGGAACTAGTTTTATCTTATCCTTCACAATAAATATATCACTAAAAAATATATATCACAGAAAATTCAGATTTTCATTTCTATGTTTACATTTTGTCTTAATGTTTCATGATCTTCTACTCCATGTGTTGTTGTGGTAAAATACAGCACATTTTCACTAAGCCACAGCAGTTAGCTCATGCTCCCCTGTGGGGCAGCAGTGAACCATGACTTGACCTCTCAACCCTGGCCAAGCCGCCAGCATGGGTCAAACTAAAGGAATGCTGGTGCACAGCCACGCACTGTATGACATAATCTCATTTCTTTCAATTTAATTCAAAAAGTTTTTTTATAAATCAGGTGTTCAAGGACCATATACACAATGCATACTCCCTGGATTGGCAGTAATTTGTATATTTCATTTATTGAGGGGAAAAGATATGGCAATCGTCATTTCACACAGTATAAAATAAAAATAATGATTTCATATGTCATGACATTAAACCAAACAAAAAACGAAGTCCTCAAAAGATTAAAAATTAGAGATTCAATAACTGTGAACAACATAATGCATATGAGGACATGGAATCATTTAATTTTCTTAGCAAAAACAAATGAGACACAGGAAGGAACAGAAGCCAACATGCAAGGCAAATCACAGATATTATGAAAGTCAAAAATAACCAAGACATTTCAATTCAAAAATGAAATCAGCATTACTATTATACTGCAAACACCAAGATCTATCACCCATACACAAAGAAAAACCAAAACTTTCATCAAATGTTGCTTAAGATTCTTAGGCTAGAGGGCCTAGAAACATTCAAGAATGAAGCGCTGTGGAAAGAACAAGCCAAATGCCTTAAGAGGAAGAATCTGGCAGGAGGCCCTGGTACTAGACAAGACCAACACTGGAAAGGCCAAAGAGCAGTCCCACATCATGGGCCCTGTGTGAAATGCACTAACAAAGCGGGCGAGGTGTGGGTCACAAACCTCTGGGAATTATGTTTTGACAAAGAGAAGACAAGGTGCAATTACCCAGACAATGAAATTGTAAGACTGATGACAGTTCTTTGACCTGTGGTTCATGCCATGGTAAGGGTGTAGGCCATGACAAGCAATTGAGAATTAAAACTTACTTTTCTTTTCTTGTTGGCACATGATCTTTTCATTTAAAAAAAAAAAAAAGAAAAGAAAAAGGAAAAGGAAAAGGAAAAAAAAAAAGAACAAATCTTGATATTTACATATATTTGGAAAATGAAAGCTGGCATAATTAAGAGCATTGTCATTTATTGATTTAAGACAGACAAGTGTGAAGAGTATTACAACTAAAAATTCTTGTACACATCATTGCTCACATCATCTATTGAAATATGATGCAAACATATGTAAAAGGCATTCCTTCAAAGAGGAATCAAGTTTCATGGTAATAAATAAATTCCAAAAATTACAATACCAAGATGACTTCCTTACTAGTCGTTATGTAAACTCTACAAGGATTTATGTCCAAAGATCATCAGGCAACTTGCTCCATTTATTCTGACATCAAAGACAAATTACTACATTTTTAAAACACAAATTTTTTTAAAAAGCTTCTTTTTTCCCCAGTATGGTGACTTGGCCCAGATTACAAAAATATTCTCATATGATGCAGTAATTGATTTTACTCACAAATTTCCTTCCAAATTTGTCACCACACAGTCCTAGGATAGGTGCAGCTGCTCCCATCCCAATAAAAACCACCTGCAAATAAAAACTTGGGTCATTTATTTAGATTACATGGTTAATATCTTTTTGAAATGTGCAAGATTGACTGCATAACATGCAGGGATTCATTTGCAAACCACACACTGAAAGGGGCTATGCACTGGAAAATAAAAATAACAACAGCATCTATATTGTGTTTCTTCTCATATAATAGGAGCTGTAAGCTTACAATTTAGCATTACCCTGGCTGATCCAACCAGCACACTCATATACTTTCAGCTTCCTGGGATGCATACACATTCCTTACCAAACAATAACATTCACTGTCTCTGGTAGGATATATATTTGAACCTAGATCAAGTCAGAAAATGTGTATAAAATATCTTTCCCAAAGTCCCCTTAGGAGGTGAAGCTAGGGACTTCTGATCTCCTAGTCCAATGGCCCAACCACCAAGCCACCAACATACTCATACTGGTGACAAGGGAAATATATTTACACAGGGATATCTTTTACAAACAAAGTAGAAAATGTATCATCCTCTACTTTTCCACAGCCTTTACAGTAAAATGTGGAAAACACTTCATCTCTATTTTTAATCTTTTTTTTTTTCAGTTCTTTGTATTATTTGTACTGTGAAAGATATATTTAATTTGAGGCCAGCAAAGAAATTTATGACAGCCAAAAAGCCTATTTTCCAATTTCAGTATGAGACCCGACATTTCTCTCTTTTTCACATTTGTTTGAAATACTGTAAACTGTCTATAATAAAATCAGCACTTTCAGCAACTCAGAGATCATGCATTAAGGAGGATTTCCCTTTGTAAAAATTGGAAACAGTAGTGTATTAGACAGCCTACAGTAGTGCTAAAATTCCTTAGTAATACCCTTGTCAAGTTGATGCAATGTCTCTTAAGCCTTTCTTGTTCTGCTGCTATTTGTGATATTTTTGTCTCTACATGCATGTGAGTGTGACTATATCTTGCATATATACTGTTTCTTATCAATTTCCTTTTGCGGACAAATAAAATTTATCTTACTTCATCTTAAAAAGACACTGAGAAGACCAGGAGCAAACTTACCGTGGTAACAAAAGCCACTTGTGCATCACTGAGGTACCATTCACATCTGACCACAGGAGACAACACAGCCAGCAGCATCATTTCCAGAGCATCAGTGGACTGAAAGATGAAAAGTCACTGATATTTGACACTTAATACATTTAACACTTTGTTAGTTTTGTTTTAAATTGTTTGTTTCCATCATGCTTTTTATTTACCTTCTCTCATGTAAAACAACGACTCAGATTCTTTTTTTGCTATTATCTTTTTAAACGTTTTAATTTTTCCTCTTTAACTTTATCCTCTTCAATATTCTTTTTTTTTTTTATAATGTTTTCATTCTTCTAGTTTCGTATTTCTTTATTCCTAATATAATCCATTTCATTTGCCCCTGATATTTTCTTTGTTGTATGTGGTTCTCGTTCCTTCTCTTTTTCTGTAGTCTTTTCCTTTTTTTTTTCATTTCATCCTTTGTTCTCTATCACTTTTTTTTTTTTGATAAGACCAAAAAAATTATTCATTGAGATACAAGTATTACCTATATTCTAGGTGATCTACTACAACAAAAACTGCCTTACTGTTATCACTCCACAGACTATGTAGATCTTGACTTGAAACCAGCCCAACCCAATGGCCTCGACAGCATCTTCAACAGTGTAGACCAACTCTTCTTCCACATCAACATCAGAGTCGTCTTCAGCACCACCATCATCTCTCTTCCTCTTACGTTTTTTCACTTTCTTTTTTCGACCCCTGACCCCATCACTACTGGTATCTTTCTTTGTCCCAATCAACTGCTCTCTCTGTATTTCAAAGAGAGTTTCATCTTCTGATTCATCACCTACGGGGGCAAAAGAAGAGACTGCATTTAGTAAATTTTTCATGTGAAATGACCATTCTACATTTAATGGACATGAGTAAAAACTGACAAACAACATTCACAGGCCATTAGCAGGCAAAGGGACAAATTCACGAGTAAAAAAAAAAAAAGCCAAAAACAGACGAAAGTTACATACTCACAGAGAAAACAAACAACAAAAATGTATTATATTTTGTACATATTTCCTGATATTTCCTAAGTTAAAATGGATACCTTCTGTAGACAGTGAATGCAATAGTTACATTGACAAGAGTACTACATAAATTTCCTGACTAAGCCTAAGTAAAAATGAGTACCTCCTATATGCAGTGAATGCTACTGTAATGCTAAAAAGGATTAAGACAGCAGCCATTCACTTCCCAGGGAGATGTGAACACACTGCGTGTTTCTACTGGGTCTGCTGATTGGACTAATAACAGATTTAAAGTCCTTAGAGCCTGTACTGTATGAGAAGAAATGCTATATTAATGTCATCAGAATAAATGTTATATTAGTGCCATCTATCTCTCATCAAATCTGTTATGGATGCTGGCAGAGTCACTCTTTAAACCCTTATTTGATATAATTTACTATCTGATATGAAGAAGTTATAATTGGACAATATTTAAGAGATCTTATAATATGCTGACTGCGATTTGAAATAACATCATGTTTAAAACATGTTATGCTCTTTCTGTCTGGCCTAGAAACATACTCAACTAGGTTTTTTTCTAATGCTTGAAAATACACATATGCCTTTAACTACAATCCAGATGTTGTTACAGTTACAGAGAACTTGCCATGGTATTTCCACACCATACTGTCAAAGTGTCCCATTGACATATCTGACCATCTGAGCCTATCATTAACTTTAATATACATTACGATCTATTCAACTGGAGAATTTAGTCTAAAAAAATCTCCAGTGCAAGCTGTTACCCAAATACATGTGGATGTCAACAATTGGTCCACCAAATGAAGTTAATAATTTGTAGAATTTCACATTGAGATCCTCAACTATGAAAACATTATATCTTTTTCATAGCTAGTTTGACTGAAAGAAACAGCTTGTCAAAATAACAAGTGAAAATAATATGAAACACAACATGATGAATCCATTTTCTAGCATATGGAGTTATCACATCGAAGCTCATTCATTTTCCTTTCTGTTGCTGAAAAAATCTTTATTCTGCCTGAGTAGAAGTTGGGTTATTGCCAGCCAGCTGAATTTATGAGAAGATGACCGATAGATTTGTTGACCCTTAATAATCCTAATTTAAGTCATGACACAAAATTACAATTTTTGGCCTTTTACTCTGTTGATATATTTCAGGACATTTGACTCTGAAATGCACATTTACATGGACATAGAAGGTCTTGTGCCTCAAAAAATACTTGCATTAAAAATTCACCCACTGCTGAAAACATAATGATATCTCCAGTCTGATTTCATCATGCTGCGTCTCATATAGCGTATTTTTCGATTCATAATTTTATCCATATGTGCCACACTAAAGGTGTAGTTTTCCTTCCATTACAATATGAAGACAATGGGAAATATTAATTCAACTCTTGGAGCAAAAAAAAAAAAAGATCAGCTGCATGGCTATGCTAGCCCTGTTATGTCCCATACATATTGGACATGTTGTTTTCTGTGGCCAGTATATATGGTAAATATGGAATATTCAGTCTAATAGTAGAGTAATGTTTTATTTAGAAACTACAGTATGGTCAGTCTGACAGTATTCAATCCTTCTCATATGCATCTTTTTTATCTTTTCTGATTACTATGCAGCAAAGTTGTCTTACTACAGTTACTTGTAAAGCAAATGTATATAATTTTACGGTACCACCATCAGTTATCCATCTACAGCAGTAGATCTCAAATCAGAAATTCTTAGGTTCAAATTCTAATGGAAGGTCAAATAGACTATCCTAGGGAAAAACAATTTACTTGCTCTTGGACTTGAGTTATAAATGAATACTAAACTACACAGAAATTATTATTAGAGTGACAAGGATTTGAGCACCCAACATCAAGCTGCTTGTATGCTTCCCAGGAAGCTGATAACACTTGTTGCATAATGACAGATTGTAAAATGCTTTGAGCCTGTATGGTACAGGAATAAATGCTACATAAATGCCATTTATTATTATTGTCCCCTAAATGAAGTAGAAATTTATACTAGAAGAATAGGGGCCTCACCAAATATCTTTCTATGCTTGAAAACAGTCCCTTAGTTCAATTAATGTTGAACTTGTGGTATCTAAATGGGCATAAACAATTACAAAACTATCTTTAACTTACTGCCAGTGTCTTTGGGTTGTTGGGTTTTCTTGTAACCAAGTCCAACTGCATTTTTGACAGAAAAAATTTGGACTGAGCCATCAGACAGAAACCTAGTTATATAAGGTATCTGGTTCATTATATAAATGAGAACTGATTTGGGATGTTACAGAAATTAATTTCTACTTCCAGTGATATGCTTTTCAAGCCGCAGCAGTTCTCCTTGAGCATGTCTTGTTTGATGCTAATACTCCTGATCTTTTCCTTAGTTGGTCATTTAGTTTGTTATTTAGACATTTAATTAATTATTGAGTTATATATAGTGATTTAGTTAGTTAGCCAATCAGTCAGAAAGTCAGTCACCCAGCCAGTCAGTCAGTCAGTCAGTTAGTATGCCTGTATCTATTTGTGGGCATTAATTGAGATTAATTTATGTCCACCACAGAAGAGAGAAACAAAATGAGGGAGACTGGAGGAAAAAGAGTCAGGAAGAAGCACAGATGGCATCCTACCTTTGACAGCTGTATCGTGTAAGGGAACAGGCTTATACTGTGACTTGAAAGGACCTGATCTGCCCCAGCTTGCCATGGCTGACCCACCCTTGACACATTAGATGCACATGATTAATCTTTCTAACACACCTCCAGTTGTTGCCTCATACAGATTGCTATTGTTCTAAGAAGGGACAAAAATCAATACAAAAAATCAGTAACAGCAATTTATAATGTAGGCTGCATTTGATTACACTGTGTACTTTATTACGAGGTATATCTTTTACATGTATATGCTTGGACTAACCTATTTATTCTGGCCCTATTGGCTTCAGGTTTGGCAGAAGTATGTACAGCAGAAATGCTGTACAAGATCCAGAAATTTTGTTCACAATTTTTCAACAAAAATGACGTTTTTTTTATGACCAGAAGTATGAGGTGAGGTAGGACCATATTCAAACATCAAAATGGAGCTAGGCCCTCGCGATTTTTTAAACATATGATTTTGTATGGCTCCAATGGGGTTTAACTACTATAGAATGTCTGGATCACCTTACAGCAACATCTAGAGAGTTTGCCTTTTCAAATCAACTGTTTATAAATGGTATCAGGAATTTTCGTGTGGCAGAGAGACCACCAAAGTAGATCCCTCCCCTGGAAGATCCATCTCTGTAACTACAAAACTAAATGAAAACATAGTACTACAAGCAGTGTGAAAGTTGGTGGATAGAGACAGGGGAATGAAATATGAGGAAATACAGGAGGAACTTGGCTTCTAATCCACTACGGTCTATAAAATATTAAATGAATATTTAAAGCAAAGGAAGGTCTGTGCCCAGTGGGTACCCATATACTGACTGAAGATCAGACAAGGACTAGGGTTGATTTTTGTCAAAACATGCTTAGAGAAGATGATGAAGGCCAATCAAAGTCTGTATATATAGTCACAATTAGGGATAAGACATGGGTATACAATTACA
Source organism: Peronia peronii (assembly GCA_039654565.1). Taxonomy (NCBI): domain Eukaryota; kingdom Metazoa; phylum Mollusca; class Gastropoda; order Systellommatophora; family Onchidiidae; genus Peronia; species Peronia peronii. The sequence continues at coordinate 20,721 of JBCEWB010056957.1, forward strand.
ACCCTGAAAGTAAGCAGCAAAGTATGTGTGAAATGGATACTGGATATGTTCCATCTGTGAAATTTAAGCAATCTCAGAGCACTGGCAACATGATGGTGGCAGTTTTTTTTTGTTTTTTTTTTTTTGAAAATGCAGCCACACTATAACAATTTCTGTAGAAGAACAAAGGATTGTTATTGCCCTGTAGTTTATCAACTACTGTTTACAAAGGCCTTCTACGAGTAAGCACAAAAGCATCTGAGGACGGGCAATTCAAGGGCTTAAGTTGCACCACGACAATGCAACTGCTCACAAAGCACACATGATTTTGGAGTATTTGGAAAGAGAAAACGTAAAATCCCTCCCACACCAAACTTACCTCCTTGCGACTTTTTCTTAATCTTATCAGTAAAGATCAAATGAGAAGGAAACGATTCAGTGACAACAATGAAACCCTTTTTACACTCAACAAAATAACCAATGGAATACATGCTTGAGGAGTGGAACCATTCCTTTGACTTTTGGTTTACAAGGATGTAACAATGCATCAATGGTAATGGGGAGTACTTCAAGAAGTTGTAAAAGTTTCAACTCTCTATGACATGGTTAGTCCGAGCATATTAAATGTATGTGTTCCGCATTCAGGGTGTGAGGAAAATCGTTCTCTTCCTATTTCAACAGTTTTATTAAATTCTTTGAGATCAATTTTTCGAGATAACCTTCACCAGGAGGCTGAAAGACAATTAATTTTTCAAATGACAATAAGAAAAATGGTATTTTTCATTTTTTTTGCACTGTAATTGTTCAACACCCTTTGTGTCTAGCAAAGGGAGTAACAGGGCAAATCAAAATGTCTCACAACGAGTTAAAATGAGTTGTATAATGATTTTCCACCAAAGTTAGTAATATCATGAAAAGTTTTAAGTCATACACTTTTGTGACAGCTTCACTGTCCAGAAATACTGCAAACAGAACACACAGGAATGACCCTAAGCACTGGCTAAAAGAAGAAGAAAAATGAGCAAAAATGAACAGTTTAGCACATAACTCTATATATTCACTTCCACAACATCCTGATATATCTATATGACATGCCCATAAGAGCAATATTTCCTTATTTTGAGATGATGTTCTTCCAATTTCTGCAATACAAAAACATTGATATTAGACCCATTTCATCAGATTCCATTCCTGATTTCTCTGTTCGAGTCCAGCAACTTATAAGTCATTCTGACTGGCTGCAAGAAATATCATCTCCATCCAATGCTACTGAATGGGACAGCCTAAGTACTTTCTTACCAACAAATAAATCAATTTTTCTGGCTCTATATGATATAATAATTGATTTAGTAATGATTTATTGTACACTGAAATTTATAGAATTTTTGTTTCAATATCACAAGATGCAACATATTAGAAATACAAAAAGCCCTTCTCTTTCATCCAACATACATGTTTTCTGCAATTTCATCAAAGCAACATCAAAGCCATTTTAAGCAACTGATATGACTGTTTTGGTCATCATAGCATGTTGGCTACATAAAGAAATCTCTATTTACCTATCTTTTCAGGAGGATTCAAGTGGTATTCATAGCCTATAACACTTGGATATATCTTAATATATAACATCAGGGGTATCAAATAAAATTTTCCAACTTTCTGGTGAAAAGTTTAATACCCCTGGCAGATATGATGAAAGTATGCAAACACACATACAACACAAGTAGGCTGCACACATATAGATACTTATGCTCGGCTACTGGGCGCGCAAAAGCTGGTGGCTGATGGGCCAGAAGTAGAAAGTCAGCGATGATCAGAGAGTCAGATTTCTGACTAAAGTCAGAAGTTTGACATCCCAAAACAATCTATACTGTCTTTGCAGTTTCTAGCCATCTCCAACCCTCTGTCTTGTTACCCAGTTCAACCATACGTTCAATACAGCCTAGTCCAAATGTGTGTCATGCTGCAGTGGGTATTGGCAAGGGTAAATTTATCTGTAAGCTAGCATTCAAATCCAGAGTAACTGACAGAGATGGCTATCAGTATTTCAGAATGCTGAAGTCCTCTCCAATGCTGAAGTCCTCTCCAATGCATGAAAACTTCTGATTTTGCCCATTTGCAAAGGCCATGTGTTTCTTATCTGTCCAAGGTGTCAGCATTCCCCAAGTCTGATTTTGAAGATTCAAACTAAAACTATTAATAATAAATATATATTGTTTATTCCAAGACAAGTGTCAGATCTGCAACAGTCAGTGTCATTTCATATTCACATGTTCTATTTCTGTTAAATATGGATCCTTCGAGGCCATTACAAACAAATTCAGAATGACACAGAAAAAATCAAACTAGCATCAGAGTGAGTTATCAGTAATTTAGAATGATGAGGTTCTCTCACATACATGCTGGTAGAAACCTCTCCATTTTGCCAATTTGCAAAGTCTAAGTGTTACCTACTTGTCCCAGATGCTGGCAATCACCCCGACCTTGATGAATATTTAAAGTAGTAGCCACCTACAAATCTGCAAACAAAACCCATAAAAGGCTTGTGGAGTCAAAACTGCTGAATGTATCCATATGAAATTTGGCACACAACATTGTTGCATAAAGATCTGTGTTTCTACTTACATAAAGCCGAAAAAAGCTTATGTTTGACTTTATCTAAAAAAGCAATAATAATCTAATAGTAAACTCATGGGAGTGTTTGATCCAAATTGTACATTCAACAGAATGACGCGTTCAAGACAAAAGGTTTTCTTTGAGTAACATTGAGTTTAACATCCAAATATCAACATGGAGATGAGCACACTTGCCATACAATTTTTAGTCCCAATGCACTATCAGTTTGACCTATTTTTAAGAAATCTCCCACGACGGGCCATGGGGTTTCTACTAGTACTTATCATCTGAACAATTTAGCCCAATTAGTCCACAGAACCTTGAGATATCATCACAGCAGTCCTCTACTCAACACACTGCATTCGCTACTGTTCAATGTCAGGACTGAACACACTGTTTTCATATTCAAAAGTCTATCATATTTGCATTGCAAATTTATTTTGTGCTTTTAGGTAGGTTACCATCCGGGCAGATCCATGGACCTGAACCACCTTTCTTCATCCCATATGAAAAATTATGGGTGTTTATTTATGCAGAGGAGGTTAATCTGAGATTCATTGCTGTATACTATTGCAGTCCCATGGGTCTCAATCAGTTAAATATCAACTCAGAACATACTCATTCAATAAGTACCTGCCTGTATGACAATTGCAAAGTCCTATCCCATGGGTGTCATTCATAATTAAACTGCAATTAAGTGGGTGACTGTAGTTTGCCATTAGAATATATATGACCATATCTGTGACCATACTTGAAACCATATCATGTTTAATGTATTTGACCTATATATGACTCGCGGCCAGTTGAAATGAGACGTAAGTCGCTGGACTAGAACAGAGAAATCGGGCTTTGAATGTGATGAGGGGGGTAGACATCGATTTTTTTTTTTTATTGCAGAAATCGAAAGTGCATTCATTTCTGAACAAGACAGTATCGGTCTTACCCTGGATTTATAAATATTTCTTCATTAAACTCGGGTTTTTGTGAGAACGGTATGTAGATTTATGCGTTCAACCAGTCATTTAAACCCGATTTTCTCGGAATTTTGGTCATTGCTGGGGGATCCCCTCTTGTCTCTTTAAACTGCAATATCTCCGGCTAGAATAAAACTAGTTCAAAACTTTTTTCATCATCTGAAAGTGTATGAAATAAGCTTTCACATGATACCAAAAACTCCATATGGTATACGTCTCATTTTGACTGGCTGTGAGACATATACAGGTACTCAAGTATGCACTGAAGCATATTCTATGCTGGGGACAGTTGTAAAAGGGGTGAAGTACTCCAGGCATGCCTATATACTCTACTAATATTATACTACTATCTCTACTAGTAATTACTATTGCAGCAGAAAACTGACAATATCCATGGGGAATTTTTATAATAATGAATAATGTACCTTGAACAACTAAACAATGCATAGCGACACAAAGTATGAGGCATGTGTGTGTACTTTATGTTGGTGTTCAATGGTATTTGTGATAATTAAGTTCATTGTTACTCAACAAAAATTCATTTGCTGTCTAGTTTGTTGTTTAAAATTTACTGTTTACAATCTGCAAAGGGGGTTAAATCGGCCCATTTACCTAGTTTGTTTTTATATGATTGAATACGGACCTTTTTTTTTTCCTTCCTCTCTCAACCTCTCTTCTCTTTTCCCTTTTTTTTAAATTTTTTATTTGAGCTAACCTGGAATATTATATTCTCACTCCTGAAATACCAGATTAGAGGATCAGTGAATAACTTTCTTATTTTCTACAAAGACAAAGCACTCTGAAGCATATTTTTAAGGGATTTTTTTACTCACTAAAGCATTTTAATTATTGAAAATAAAAAAAGTGATCTAAAATGGAAATGATAGTGAAATATCAACAACTTTTTTATTTTTTTTAACAAAGTCATTGGTCTGCCATCAGTTCTATCCACGTCTCTGACAAAAATGTTTACAGCATGCCAAATTTCATGAACGCAGATTTTGGAAAAAAACAAAACAATTTGAGGGTCATAGATATGTAATGCATCATTACAACTTAATCAAGAGAACAGATGAATATAAATGAGGTTCGTTGAGTAACACTGCCAAGTAATTACATGTTGCTGTAATTACTAACAACTGTGTCAAAAAAGACTCCTGTCTCTTTCAGTTATTGGGTATAACTGAAAAACTTCAAACTCATCATTACAAGGAAGGACTGTCATTGTAATACAAAAAATCCTGCACATTCTGTTTTCTGTGATTATTTGAGTCTTGTTGAACTGAACTAAATATTTCCTTCTTTAAATAAACTAAACTAAACTGCTTTCCCAAATTAACCTCTTCTGATATGTCATAAATCAAGTTAAAAAATGCAACATAAAGACATAAAATTTGTCCATTATGTACATGTTCTACATGTCATATAAAAGTAATAATTTTTGCCAATACCTAAAATACTTAGAATATTATGACAGTTCAGTTGTTTTTGGTTGTTTCTGTTTTATTAATTTTCTATTCCTCTTTTCCTGGGGTCGACATATTATTCTATTATAGTAGAAAAAGTTCATTTTTGAAGGATGACTCAGCCATCACTGGTAATAAAGTCCAGTCATCATCGACAAAACAGATTTTTGCGTATGATAGGTAGTGAACTTCATTCAGTTTTAATTACTATTGTAAACAAAACTTAAAAACAGTCACCAATTAAGTTACAGATATAGTGTTCAAGTATTTGTGAAAATTGATCTCCATTTCCTAATTTAGTAACTAGAGTAGATCTTCCAATTAAGTTTCCACTGAGAGATGTTCTCATTCTGGCAAGGTTTTCGACAATGTGTCATTTACAAAATCGATTAGTAGATTGTTTTCTATTTCAGATCTTATTATTACCATGTTAATGATTTTGATCACAAAATAGCCATGCAATCTCAATGCTTGAATGTCGAGAAGGTACATAAAATAAACGTTCAAAATTGGCCTAAATTAATCGGATACCGTAGTCTAAACACAGCTCTGGGCGCTTTGAAATTCCATGCAGATTTTATACTATTGCATGGTCGAGATAACCACCAGGAAGGTGGTTGAAAGACGAAACAAACTCACTCACTATTGCATAGATCTAAGATCTAGCTCTACATCTAATCTAGATCTAGATCTCTAAACCGGCCTGGATGTTTTCACTTAGCTTTTTTAACTAGAGTTAAGATCTCGATCTATTTTATCTACTAGATCTAGACCTAATAGTTGATCTAATACGGGCCTAAGTTCGGCTCTGTTTTCCAAAGCACGTTTTCTTTTGGCTAGCAAATAAAAAAAAAGCAAGAATTAGAGAAGGAGAGATAGAAAGTGAGGGCGATTAGATCAAGATCTATAAACGATGACATTCGTGGCTTTAAGTTGCTGAAGACGCACAGGCCTATCTAGCTCTAGATATCTAGATCTAGAATCTTAAAACTAAACTAAAACTTTTTTTTTTTTTTAACTTACCTGTGACGCGAGAATCTGGCAGAAGACAACTGCAGATCTTGAGATCTAGACTCTAGATCTACAATTCCAAGTTATATCTAGACTAAAACCTAAAACAAGATTTTTATGCAACCAATCTAGCTCTAGTCAAAAGAGCTGACCGTCGTCCTTCCTAAGAGTTAGATCTGCGTATGCGCCACATCCTTAAGATTTCGGGAAGTGATGCGGAACGAGGGGTCAAGATGGTAGGCCTACACGATTTTAGTCCTCGCCCTCGCCAGGTTTGCCACGACACGAGCAAGGGAAAGAACTAGAATGCTCATCCAACCAAAAAAATAAATATCTTTGACATTACATGGATTATCTCCTTTTCCAGCGCTGTGCGTGATGAAAGACATTCGATTGTATTCCTGATATACAGTATTTGTCAACATACATGTACGCAGAAGCCGCATAATATACATTCACACACATATAAAGGACATATATACATAGACATGCACAAACGAGCACAAGCCCACGGATGCCCTCTCAATGTGATAAATGAACTTGAACAGCACGCAACAAATGTAATAATGTTTTGTAAATAACATTTATCGTTGAAATAATAATTTTTTTTTTTTTTTTTTAGACGACTGTACTCTTTTTGTTTGATTGTCTGTTGTTGTTGTTTTTCTCCTTTTATCCCTGTCATATAGGCCTACACCCTTTAGAACCAGTGAGGCACTCCCTTTTTCATCTTTAAAGTTGTTGCTGTGTTATGTTGTTAATACATGTACTATCATAATTCGAAGTGATTTACACTTGGCCCACAACATAACAAATAAGATAGTATGATTTTCTGTAGCATAATTTTGGTTCATTTGGACAATCTATAGCATTATTTTGGAATGATTCCATAATGAACTTTCTGTACCCTAATTTTGGTTCATTCCACACTGAATCATTTTACTACTTAGGGTCACAATGACTTTCTGTTTAACACTCTCAGTTACGTGTGAATGAATTTTATAAGCCTGATGCCTCTCACAGATGTTTTGACTTGTACAGATAGTGAATGAATTTTACTTTCTTAAATACTTTCTTCTTGGAGCATGTGAAAGTATATCACTCATCAAAAATCCAAGTGATTGTGATATTAGTTTATTCACCATTCATGAAACTGCTAATTTGTTGCATACATTGAACCTACATAGCCCTCCTTGCCGCCAAACAGAATTTTATGCTACTTTCTGTTGAAAAGAAATTTAAGTATATTACCTATATAAAATGTTTTTATTTTTAAAATGTTTTTATTTTTCTTACAAAGCGCCCATTTTATCACTTTGGCATGATCTGAAAGAAGTTAACAAAGACAAAAATATGTACTTTTTTTGGTGAAACTTTATTCATGTTCATGAGACCCACATCACTATGACTGATAAATGGACAATAAACATTATAATATCAAATTCTTACAAAAACTAATTCACAGATCAACAGACTGGTTCTACATTCCATTTCACATAAAAAGTTCATAAATTTTCTTTCTATAGTGCCATTATGGATTCAGGGTATTTCTGGCAAGCTGCTTCGTTTCATACTTTTCTTGATTTCCAATACCTTCAGACAGAAACTCAAAGAAAGCTGATAAATTTGAAATAATACATTTCGGTAGTAAGTGCATTAATTAATAAGCAACACCATAAATATTTCATAGTAGAAGTTATCAATTTCATAGTAGTGATCAAATAAAGTTCCCCATATATGAAAGTAATGGCATCACTGCTCCAAGATTTTTGGAATCATTATCAAGTTTAGAATTGTCTAAGAAACTATGCAATACATCAACATGATCTGTATGATTTAGGCAAGAGAATCTTGCTGATGCTTACAGTTCCATTTCAATCATGATAGGGAGGCACAAAATGAAAACAAATTCTGAATGTCTACATTTTTACAACTTCAGAGTTATGGAACAACATCATAAGGCTTTTTTTATACTATAAAGGAGTTTGATTATATGAATTTTCTGCATGAACATCTTCATTTTTACAAACTACGCAGGTAGGGTAACATGTTTAGAATATTTGTCTGCTCTTTAGTGGACTTCTAGGAAGTAAAGGTAATTTTCTACAAGTCAAATGAAATATGATACATATCTCGATATAATATATCTGTGAGATACTATACTAAAAAATAATATATCTGTGAGATACTATACTAAAAACCATCTACAGACTTAACATTTTTGTAGTGCTGAGAACTGTTTGTAAAAAGCACAAATAGGAATCAGTAAGGACTTACATAAACATTTTTACAAAAAAACAATATGGCTGATGATCTACATGTATAAATAGGTATAATGAAGATTGTCCTTGGCTTCTGAATGGAAGGACTGTCACATGTTGTGATTAGCAATGTCATATTTATTCTGTTTATGGACTGACAGTATTTTCTGATATAAATGCAACCAGCTTGAGAAGATATTTGAATCATATTTTGTTTGGTCATAACTATGATACTAAAATACGCCCATATAACTGAGTATTGAGAAATGTACCTGTGACAATAGGTATCTCAATTCTCGTTGTGGTAGTTTTAGAATCTGTAGAATCAGTCCATAAGAACCCACACTCTAATTCTGCTGACATTTCCTTTTATGTAGTTTAGGCAAACATTACAATACTGAAATAACAAAAACTCAGCATTTAAGCTTAGAGAAAAACTTTGTTATTATTCAAAAGATTTATAATAGGAATGAAATCAAGGTAATGCTGTTAACAATGTAGACACTGGTAAAGGTATACACATTTTGATTAATGTAGATCAAAGTAACATCATAATATCACTGTCACAGTCTGTTTGTAAAACATCAAGCTGCAGGTCAAAGTCAGGAAAATTATTTCAATATAAAATGGGTAAGTAAATCAATAAATATATACATGTATATCACAGTCTGGAATGCTTCTTCGTCCATATTTCACTCAATGCAACAACAACAAAAGTGTGTCATGGATGGATTGTCACATAACGGCATAACAAAACCTTTGGAAAAATGAAAGAAAAGGGGATTCATGATTTTAATACTAAATATTCTTGTTATTATCTAACATGATTTTGAAACCTAGCTACAAACAGCAGAATACAGATGTAGCACACTTGTTCAATATTTGGCAAATTTAAATTAAGGAGGGGGGGAGGGAGGGGAGGGGCTGGTCCTGAAGATGATTTTTTTTACTATTTTAACCTTTTCCACCAAATTCGGCATGTTCAAATTAGAGGAAAACGGTGAAAAAAAAAAATCAACTTTTTCAAAAAGTTGCCATCTGCCATTTAATGCTGCCTTCTTGGATTTTGGCATCTCTAAATTGGCTAACTTCAAAATCTATCTAGTCCGCCAAATTTTAACATAACTTGATGAAACTTGCTGAATGTCTTTTTTGACATAATATCTAAAAAGTTACATATTTTCAGCCTTTATATGCAATGGAAAAAATTTTCTAGAAATTTTTGAAAATGCCATGAAACAAAAAATCAAATTTTGCCGTTTTTTCATACTAAAAAGCAATTTTTCTCCAAAACTTACCAACCGAATGGGCCGCACATATGTACAGTTTTTAGCCTTGTTATGAAAATGATTTATACCAAATCTGGTTAGAATCGGTTTCGAAACAAAAAAATAGAAAGCAAAATACTGACCAAAAAAACGGGTTTTGAGAAAAATGCGTTTAAAGTTTTTTTTTCATGGAAAAATTGACATGGAGAGTTTTTTATTCGGCTTTTGGCCTCAAAACACCCTTT
>JBCEWB010056958.1:0-10405 GCA_039654565.1 Peronia peronii
TGGATGGATGGATGGATAGATAGATAGATAGATAGATAGATAGATAGATAGATAGATAGATAGATAGATAGATAGGTGGATAGATAGATAAATAGCTAGGTGGATAGGTGGATAGATGGATAGGTGGATGGATGGATGGGTGGGTAGATGGAAGAATAAATGGATGGACGGATGGAAAGAGGGAGGGAAGGATAAATGAATGAATGAATAAATTGATGAAAACTGCGACACAAAACATTTTCTTTGATGAAGTGACCTACATTGTTCCATGGGTATACCCCTGGTTCCAAGCCAAGTTACAGAAAGAAAAAAATGGTCGAGATCAGAGGAGGGGGGGAGAAGGGAGGAAAAGATTTTGGGTTGGAGAGGGGGGGGGGGGGTGTTATTAGGAAAGTGAGATCATAAACTACTTAGGGAGCTGTAGAAGTGGATATATTTGACCCCTTGGGTAATGAAGGGATGGCCAGTGGTGACCTTGAATCAATGGCTTTTGAGGGGAGGAGGTGTGGTAGTATACATGGCCATTCAGTCAGTTATAAGTAGGAAATTACATGGTGCTGTCAAAGAATGTACTTCTCCCTGTCTGTGTTATTGGGCCTGACGCCAGCACAACCTTCATCGTATAGTCCCCCGTCCCCCGTTTTCTATAGTCTAAGTTAGGCACGCTCACACACGCACATTCACATTCTCTCCCTTTCACACACACATATATTTTTTCTCGTGCATACCCTCTTATACATACACACTCTCACACACACACACATGCATGCGTTGTCTCTCACATACTCTCTGACACACACACTTATACACTCATTGTCTCTCACATATATGGCATTCCCCCCATACACCCCCCTCTCTCTCCATCCATCTCTCACACATACTCACTCACGCACATTCACCGTCTCTCACACATTTTCTGACATATACTGTCACACACCGACCTACATTCACGCTATCGGTATCTCCCTCACTGACACCTCTTTCTCTCACTCTCACTCACACACTCACTCACTCGCTCACTCCTCTCTCGCCCTTCTCTCTCCCACTCACTCACACACACACACACACTCACAAACACTCGATCCTCACACACGATACGTCCTTGTTGCTTCTTATCATAATTCCTCCTCTCCCCCGCTCTTAAGATATCTTTTGTCTTCCCGTTTTGATCCGGGTCACTCGAGACTCGCGTCCATAGAAAACCACACACAAAGCTGGCGAGATGCTATCTGTATTCAGTTAAGTTACATCAATAAAGAATTGCATCGACCTGGGATTGGGCACACGACAAAGGGTTTTTTGTGAGTCTAACAGGTCGGGGGGGGGGGGGGGATAAATCAATAATAAAAATACAGACAAACAATAGCAAAGGGGGACAAAAAGACTACAAAGAAAAAGGGCCAAAATAAATTTTAAAAATGCATAAATGGATAAATACATAGATAATTTTTTTTTTTTTTTAAAGTTTCCAATTTTTTTTTTTTAACCGAGATGATGATGATGACGATGATGATGGTGTGATGATGATAATGATGATATGGGATCATCATCAACATCATCATCATTTTGCGAAAAATGTCTTAAAATTAAGACGGCTGTCCACCGACAGCTACCCAAATACATCAAATTTGAAAAACAGCGTGAAGAATTTTGAATTTGAAGTAATAAAATAAACTAATATCGCTAGCCAAATTTTCATCGTCATCATCATCATTTTACGAAAAATGTATACGACTGTCCAACCGGTAACTAATCAAACAATTAAAAAAAGCAAATAACATATACAAAGAACTTAGATCGAATATTGTTATTAATACTCTGCCAAATTTTCGAGCCCGCTTGGCTCTTCGTCGGGGCAATCATCATCATCATCATCATCAATCATAAATCATGACATCATCATTTTATAAAAATGTCTTAAAACTAAGACGACTGCCTAGCCGGTAATTAATCAAATATATTAAAAAGAAGTAAACAACAACAACAACAACAACAACATTTGTTAATCATGACTTGATTTGAAATCGTAAATGCTCATACTATAATAGGGTTGGATCCAGGCGATACCTCAGCCCCCCAGAAACCGCGCACATCTATTTTTTGTTCTTGCACGGATCCTTTTTGGTCTATCCCCTACCACCAAGCGATGCTGTCAGGGAAGTGGTGGTTCTAAGAATTTAGAAAGCCCAGCACGTTCCTTTCTTAGGACACCCGAGCTACACGTCCTCAGCTGCCCAACTCACATGGGAAAGATCACTTTGGCTGACGCCGTAATCCCACCATAAAGAAATGTCATTTGTCCTTCAGACCAGGTCCCGGGAGAAAAAAAAAGGGGGCTCTGTTGTAGATTATATTATGGACCGTTTGGTCCCTCAGAAGATTAGGACCAGTGGTAGCCGCAGCTGAGCGGAGCTAGGCGGTGTTAAGTGATATTGAGGAGCCAGGGGCTGAACAAATGGCACTCGGTGTATGTGTGCATGGCTAGTTAGATTAGCTTAGCATCGATTGATAAACCGTGCCTGTCGGATGTGTGCAAGGGGACACCACTGCATCTGTCTGCACCTACTGATATGCACTGCTGTGAGTCTGGAGAAATGTCTGGCGCTCACCAAGTTCTTGTGAGACAAATAATGACCGTCAGCCAAATTACTTCCCTTTGCCAAGTACAAGAGGTATAGTACAAGCATTGTAAAGAAGGAAAACATCACTTTCTTGCTGGTTATGTGAAACACAAGTAATAAAAAAATTCTGAAAAATTCACCATATCATGAAAATGTTTTTTTCTTATGGTGATAATTTTTTTCATAATTTTTACATCATATGTTTAAAACCACAAGAGAAAAAGTGATTTTCCCCCCTTCTTTGCAATGCTTATTCTACACCTCTTGTACTTGGCAAAGGGAAGTAACCTAGCAGGCTGAAAAAATGGCTCATTGTGTGGGTTGGATACAGCAAGAATGGGGGTGGGGGGTAAGTTGAGATGCCTGAAACAAATGGATAAGGGAAGGTTGCCAGACTATCTAGCGGTATAGATGGGTTTCATTACATGATTAATGGGGAAAGGAGGGAGGTGAGGGAAGAGACAGAAGACGAGGAGATGGTGTTTTTATTGACTATTGTCGTTACAAGTTTTAGGTGACGGACATAGGGAGTGGTTCTCAACCCAATCATACATCTAGATTGGACCCAGAGTAGCGCGCATCTCTTCCTCGCTGACTGATAGACTTTGTAGTCAAGACGATTCGCGATCGAACCGTGGGATAACTTATTTCGATCCTTATCCTCATTCTGGCCATGGCCGCCTGTTTCATTCTCTTTTCCAGTGACGATGTTAATTATTGTTTGATTTTTGCCTGCAGTTTTGTAACTTTGCATTGAAATGAGGTTTTGCTGCAGATGGTGTTTTGTGGAAAGAGGTGAGTCATTATGGGCAGAACAGTTCAGAATTCCGAGTTTTTGCATGGAATCCTGGACTTATTATTTATTTATGTATTTATTTATTTATTTATTTATTCCACCACGTCTTCTCTGCCCAGAGTAAATTTACCGCTGTCAGCGCACATGCAAGGTCTTAACTTGTTATTCAACTTGACCCGAGAGGGCTCAATGTCAGACATCTCCGTCAAACGGGTTACAGGGGCGTTAAGAAATGAAAACGTTTGATTTCCTGCCCACAGATTCCTGTGTCTCTGAACGTTGTTTTAGGTAACCTTGGGCTTCGAACTTGATATCTTTTGTCAAAGAAAAGGAAAGCATCTTCATTATGCGCCTGTTTTGTGCAGTTTCGAACCGTAGATAGAGGATAGATGCAGTCATACTCATGCAATAAGAGAGAGAGGGAGAGAGAGAAAGAAAGAGAGAGCAGGGGGAAGAGTGAAAGAAAACAAAAAGGAACACAAAGTTGAGAAATAAGAGCTGTGGAAGACAACGCTCCAGTCTGGCATTGCCCAAAGAGCTTAATCAGGTTGAGCGTTATGGAAGCCGGTGGAGAGAAATCTTACCAGAAGGGAGTGGTAACTTTGCTCCAAGCGGCAGCTATTACGAGCCATGAATATTTGGACAGCGGGAGAGACTTGGGATCATCTGTTGGCCAGAACTTGGGGAATTTTGTCTGGTGAACAGAGCATGTTGCAGGCAGATTTGGAGCCCGAGTGATGTAGAATAGTGTAGTCTCATCACTTGAGCATGTGGTGCAGGCTCTTTATGATTCTGTCATTTCTGTCGTGTCTGGGTTGTGAAATGAGCTTGATGAGGGAATCTCTGTTAGTAGATATTGCTTTATGCCCTCGTCTGATGTAGAGAATATCAACTTCCATATGTTGTTCCTTAATATGTCAAATGATAAAAACAGCAACTCTGATCTCAGTAATGCCGAACGAGATGACAAAATTCCATCAGAAAGGTGAGATAGGATGAAAAGTATATGTGGGGATATGATCGCACTGGGAATTTGAGAGCGGCTGTGTGGTGAGGGATAGCGCTAGGGATAGGGGATCGGGATAGCCAGGGGGTTTTTAATACTGTCAAACCCATGCCATTTCCCAAGCCTTTAGTAGATTATCGCCCCTGGCCGATATTGGTCTCCCTTGTCTGAACAAGTTATCCTCCCTCGTCAGTTTTGGTCGAGAGAGTAATGGCCGAACTAAGCTGACCAGCCAAACGTCACTGCAAGGATCGGGCATTTCTGGACATTGTGACTCTGCGATCTTGTTAGTGATGTTGGTGGGACGGATAGATAGATAGATAGATTAGATAGATAGATAGATAGATAGATAGATAGATAGAGAGATAGAGAGATAGAGAGAGATAGGATGGATGGATGGATGGATGGATGGATGGATGGATGGATGGATGGATGGATGGATGGATGGACAGACTGACTGACTGACTGATTGATTGTTGATTGATTGGTTGAGAGAGAGAAAGAAAGGAAAAGAGAAAGAGAGTAAGTTTAGACTATGGGTTGGGGTGAGAAGTAAATCCGCCATCATTGATTGTCTGACCTGTAGGATGAAATAGACCCCCAGGGCCATAACTGTTAGACTGATACTGACAGGGTGAGTGGTCCGAGCGACTGACTTCAGAGTGGTCAGTCTGGAAGTCTGGAAAAGGACATCATGAGAACTGAAAGGTCCGATGTAGAGAAGGGCTCGGTGATCAGAAATGGTTGGCGTGCAGCAGATATATGAGAGAGAGAGAGAGAGAGAGAGAGAGAGAGAGAGAAGGGAGGGGGGGGGGGGAGGAGGGAATGAAGAAGGGTGAATATATCATGGAGGACGTGTAGAAGATAATGGTATTGTTTTTACTGCTTTAAGGTTTAATATTTGTTCACTGGAACGTGGGTTAATTCTCCTTCTCGGAATTCTTGGTAAAATATTCGTATCTGTTTTACCGATCTTCGCTTTGTTTATGAACAGAATGACACATGTGTTTGCGCCAGGGCTATTCAAATTTTAAAGTCCCCACGTTAGCTTGGTTATCTTACTATCAATAACAACCCCAATAAGAAGAAAATAACATTCTTATATATCGCCCCAGGTGTTCTCGGAGTATCAAGCGTTTGAAGATATCATAAGGCCCTTCTGATATTCATATGGATTTATGATAATCCCCGTCGAATGAACAAACATATTGCGTTTTTGCAGATCAGTCAGGTTGTGTTTTGACGAATCAGCCAGGAGATGTTTTTGCGACTGCTTTCGACAGCATGTATTATCACAGTGTTCAAACCCGAGAAATTTCAGATAGATATGCTAGGACACCATTGGTGGCGATTTATCCTGATTGCGTGAATGGCCTGTGTATTTGTCCCTCATCCGTAGTCTCACACAGTGATCACAAACATTCCGTTGTCCCACTCAGAGCCATACTGAACCTAGCAAATGTCGGGTCACCTCTCCTTTTTCTTTGAAATAGTCATAACAACAATACCACCACCATCATCAAGAACAACAGCAGCAGCAGCAGTAACAACAACAACAATAACAACAACAAGTGTCGTCGGTAAACTACAAGAACAGTACAACTACCACCACCACCACCACCAACAACAACAACAGTAGCAGTAACAGCAGCAGTAACAACAAACAAGCAATTACATTTACATGTCCAAGCAAACAACCATACATTATTCAGAGGATTTGAACAATACACAACACCGCAGACTCACTCTATTACATATGCCATCATTACCATTTGATTCATAGCTCATTACCAAACGACTAACGTTGTTCCTATTGCTGTCTGTTTACCCTCAGGAGGACCAGAACAGGGGCAAAGCCAACTGGGAACATTTGAACGAGGACTTGCACGTGCTGATCACAGTAGAGGACACACGGAATCGGGGAGAGATCAAACTGCAGAGAGCTAAGGAGGAGGTCAAAAAGTTACTAGTGCCCGCTGTAAGTACATCGCTGTCTGTCTCAGCTGGTGTCCAGCACTGACCACACTGTCTCCTGCTGCTTCAGACAGACAGACAGACAGACGGTCAGACAGACAAACACACAGATATTTCACACAGATACGTGTATTTGCATTATTACCGGTGGGAAATTAGATCATGGATATATAAAAAGGGCGTGATCGTAAAGTAATTTTGTTACATGACGTGATATTTGAAATAGATAACGAATTTTTTTTTTCTCAAGAATATTCTTACTTACTGTCAGCTTGCATTTGATGTCTGAAATTGTTGATTTAATACATTCCATGTTTTATGATGCTAAACAAACAGCGAACGCGATGTATTTGCAATATCAAGTTATATTGCATCGATTGATAACATGAGCAAATGAAAATGAGAGTTGTCAGCTTTTAACAGGTGTACAAGACGGACAGTGAAGAATATATAGGGAAGGCTTATTTTCATAGCATACATCATCAAGAAACAGCCGGTCCAAATATAGAGATTAGGCGTAAGTCTGTCCCTCTAAAAGCTTCAGTCCTTTCCACATTCAGAACGCCACCATGATGTAGTGTTGAAAAAAAAAAAGACCTCATTTGGTGTAATGTTTGTGATGCAGTCAAAGAATAGAGCACAGAGAATCTTCTCGCCCGTCCATTTTTGTAATTGATGTGAAGTTAAATGGAAAGGATGTGCTTAGCTCATTTGTGCTCGAATGTAGCAGAAAACAGCCGAGCGTCTTGATGAAGCATTGCAAGTCCAGGAATAACAAACAGACGGGCAGGGCTCTATTAAGTTAGGCCGAACATCGGAAAATATTACAGTAAAAAAAAAAAGATTGCCTGCCAAATTTTTGTTTGTATGAATGTATGTAGCTGAAAGGCCTCGGGGGAAACGGCTGGATGTTAACAAATGTGTATGAAAAAAAGCGAAAATCACAAGAGTTATGGAACCCTAAATGTGGAGAGACAGCAGCGGGCAGGTAATTCTGTTGTTGGGCGGAGGAACAGGGGAGTCTGTAGTTGAACAAACTTGAATGGGGCATCTATTTGGCCAAAATCCCAATACAGCAAGTGCCCAGAGCCCTCTGTAACTGTAGTTCTCCATTTGTGCTATAAAATTCGGAAAAAAAAAAACAGCACTGTTGTTGGCTACTACTAACTTTGTAAACGACGCAGATCAGAATATATCTAAGCCTGGTATCGAAAGCATTTATGATAAAGCACCACCTTCAACCCCTGATATATAGTACTCAAACGGGAACGTTTGGAACTAGAAAATTTAAAAATTTAGTGCCAGGAAGCTTCTGCCTCAGCAACTTTCTGCATCAGGTACATACTTAATATTATATAGAAAAACTTCACTATAGGTTGTTCTTCCCGACGCCACAGATTTCAGAGAGCCCTCGTTTCTTCCAGTGTAATCGTGAAGTGTCAGCTAGGATTGCACAAGACGATGGCTAGCCGAGTTAGAGAAATGATGAATGATGTGTGAGACTGGCCATCGATACGTCATACAGGGGCGGCCGTGGCTTGAGCTTCTGTCAGGCACTGGCGATTTCCAAGATAGCCGGTGTATAACATAGCAGGACTCTGAATATCTGCCGGACAGGGAACTGTCCAGTGAAGTAATGGTTTTTGTGGAGTCAAGCGGGAGAGGCATTGAACCAATAATGGACGAAGGCCGTCTTCGCCCAAGGACGCTCAAGAAATGACCAGCGAGCATAAAAAGTGACCGTCCTAACTTGTTAATATTCATTGCCGTGTTAGTTGTCGGCCACAGATGCTGTCATGGGCAGGCACAATTCATTTTTTTTTTTTTTGGATCATTACTACGCGGAGAGCTTTTTTAAATTCTATTTTTAGTAACTGATCTTCTTTACTGGCCAGGAAGTTGCATCTATTTCGGGATCCAATGATCCTTGAGAGGAAGTGTTGTTTCGGTTTAGTTTCTCGTGAGTCAATACTTCATCAGTCTTTGTGAGTCAGTGTTGCACAAAACACGCATGAGTATTCTTTCTTATGCACAGAACGGGACATCGGGAAACGATGCATTAATCTTTTTCCAGCTAGGGCGAAAGAATTGGGTCATTGATGATTATAGAGTAGGCGTGTAAGTGCTAAGCCATCACGGGTAGATGGCGGTCATGGTTATCTCGTCTGGATGGCTAAGGCTTGGAGGGGTCAGTATTATAAATATGAGAGACGGAGAGATGGGAAGGCTGGATATAAGGAGGAAAAGAAAGTACTCTGGGCGGACATGCTTGCCATGGTTGTTTCATTGTTGACGCCATGTCAGCGATGTGTCCGGTACATGGTTGAGGTATCAGTGACCAGTGAGCCCTGGTCAGCTGACACTGTCTGGGTCACAGAGCCACATTCCAATGCTCATGTTATGATGCAAAATAGCTCCTCTCTGTTCTCTTCCTTTACACCCCCCCCCACCCCCCATCCCACCCCACTGTCCTCTCCCTCTCTTCCCTTTCAACAGCTACAGTTAGGAGGATACAATTTTTCTCTTTCACCTCTTAGTAAGAAAGACCAAAATGGCAAAGTTAAGATAACTCCTTTTCCATCTTCGTAAATCATCCAGGGATTGCAAGCTAAGCTCTCGATTCGGGGCATTTGATATACTGGTAACCATTATTCCCCCCCCCCCCCCTCTCTCTCTCTCTCTCATTCTCTTTCCCAAGACGAATTCGAATAGATTAGATAATACACAGTTTGGGCAAGGTATTTTGGGGGTGAGAATTGCTCCACTGATAAGGCTCGGGGTTGTTGCCCGCTCGTTGTTTTTCCCAGCCGAGGTCAGACGGAGCGAGATTGCTCTGCCCGAGAATCTATTGAGGGCTGTTACAGTTAGTCCAGATCTCCTAGATATGTGGGGAAAGGAGAAGGTATTCAGTCAGTTGTCGGGAACCACCTCGTGATGGCTTGACTTTACCACCTGACAGACACAGGCACAGCACCGCCCCCAGCTGGTGTAATCGTTTCTAGTATTTGGTAATGATCGGTGGATCTTGTTGTTTGTTGTTTTTACTCCTTGACCTACGTCCGCTTGGCTGACCTTCCAGGTCGAAAATATTTATCTCTTCATTTTAGACCCGATGAAAGGAAAGTTATGATATTAGAAGATAAAATATGGCCTTTGAGCTTATACTGGAGATATCTCCAGTCGAGTTCCTTCTAATCCGCACCGGCCTTTTTTGCTTGTAGAGAATCTCGGTTCTGAAGAACAATAAAGATAATTGCTCTTCCCGAGGTCTCATTTTGCTTTGCCGTTTCTGTTTTGAGCGTTGATGTTTCTGGCAGTGAGCGCCAGATAGGTATATGGACGGACTTTATGAGGGACCGAGCCAGTTCTCTTCATGGTCGAGAGCAAGTCAGGCCTTTCTGTTCCGATGATCTGGACGATGTGTTTGGTCATAAAGTGAAGTGGAGCGGACTATGTAGTACAGCAGGGCTTTCTATGACCTGCTCGAGGAGAAAACGGGGCAGGGAATTAGTGGGCGGAGAGAAAAATAAGTAATGGTCGATGATGCCAGAGAGAAACACCTACACGTTGAGTATTGTACAGTAATATAGGCGTGAAGACGACATTGTTTTAAAGCAACAATCTCGGTAGAATTGTCGGGACTTTCTTCGCGTGTGTAAGCTTTATTGATAGTTCCTATCAATTTAGATGTATGTAGAGTCTGTGGATAATTTGGCATCCTTTTCTTTAGACATTTTTCGTGAAATCTTTGCCATATGAACAACTTGACTCAACATGTTGCTGTGTCCAGTAACCAGAGTACGTTTTAAGCGATTACAGGACGAATATAGATTTAGTTCTTTGGAGCTCCAAGTTGGCAGGATTTGTTACAAAGGTGGTATGTTGGAATCGATACATGGAGTAGTTTGCTTGTCAACAGGAGCGGCAGATGAGAAAGAACATTTAAAGGACAAGAGTCATATTAAAACAACAACAACAACAACAACAACAACAACAACAACAACAACA
>JBCEWB010056969.1:0-13883 GCA_039654565.1 Peronia peronii
CATACATACATACATACATACATACATACATACATACAGACAGACAGACAGACAGACAGACAGACAGACAGACAGATCGATTATGATTTGCATATTCAGATTTTGGTTAATAGGCTCTCTCTTTGTGCCTATCGATTTGTTCTCACTAGACAGATAAGAGGAGGAACTCAGTGTCTTAAAGGATAGGCCTACGAGTTTGCTGTTTTTCGGTGGCTTGTTGTTCTTCTTTTTTCTTTTTTTTTCTTCTTCCACTTCATTTTCTTATTACGTTATCTGGCTTACTCTCTTTTTCCTTGTGCAACAACAATTGAAAGGATACAGAACTACAGCTATAAATACACACACACACACACAAATAATTAAAAATGAAAATTATATCCAGACGTTGGCGCAATGCAGGCGTCACCTTAATGATGAGCTGTCAGATAAAAGTCATACTAATAAACAAACACCCTCACACGTCTAGATAAACTTTTGTGTACAACAACTGTGTTTAGTAATTACATGTACGTGGAATCATCAGCATCATCATCAACATAATCAACATTTTTTAATGAAAAGGTCTGGAATCTCATGATATTAGATTGTCTGTCGGTATTGACTTCCATACACTGAAACAAAGAAACAACAAAAATGAAGAATCAGTATATCGAAATGGTGAAAATATTGAGAACACCATTTTTACCCAGTCCCATCGGTTCTTCCTCTGGGCAATAAAGAAAAAAAAGGTAAATTATGTGAAAATAAGTCTTGCGAAATATGAAAAAAACAAAACAAAACAAAATGTATTTTGTTCACTGATAATGATCAATGAAAGACCTCCAATTTTCAGAAAATGCCATTATTAAATGCATGTTTTGAACATTTTGAATTAGGATACATATTATTTGAAGCGAGTCCAGTGGAGTGATAAACCTTTCAGATTAAAGGTTTTCTTTCTTTTTTAATTTGGTACTCATTAATATTTAACGTATATTTCTAAAGCTGACATGAGCAAACCTTGCACTTTTCTTTACTTTGAAAATCGTTACCATTTTATTGAACAATCTTGATTATCAAGATAAACATTGATAGCCAGCGCTACCAATTCAAAAACAAAGTTAATGCAGATACATAATCATCAAGTAGTGCCCTAGTGGGTGTTTGCGTTTTTTACATCCCTTGATAACTAGCAGAAAACCCAGGCATTCGTGAAAGACATAACGCTGTTTTTTTTCGCTCTTGCTGCAACCAAAAAATAATGGTGCCCTTAGCAGTTGCGATAGTCTATGAAGGTATTTTTCATGTCAAATCTTTTTGTGACTTTGCTATTCATAATTATCATATCATTAGAACACCTCTTGAACCACAACGCTGTTATTTGTGTTCGTATGAAAAAAATAAAAGTTGTTTTTTCAATTCTGTGCGCCAAATTTAAAACTATGTTAGGTAATTTTCGAGTCTGAATGACCATTTCTATATCCTTTTCACGAAATTTATAGTAAAAATCTATTTTTTGTTCTTGTTGATATTCCCCTACGACATGTTTCTAGAAGTCAGTGAAGCCTACCGTTCCACATATGGCATAAGAAAAGGTGAATAAACGAGAAGAATTATGGAGAGCAATGGAGAAATGACTGCTTATCATGCCCCCCTCCTCCTTCCTTTTAGTTCCTTCCTTCCTTCTCCCCACCCCAACCCCACCCCCCGCTCTCGCCCCTTTTAGAAAACAGACAGTAACTTCTACAGGAATGTCTGTTAATACGAGCATTGTCAGATTTATAACTACACTTTGACCAAAAACAAGTGATTAAATAAGACTGCCTCCGAACAAAATCAATTGTTAACTGACTAGAGGATCTGAAACACACAATCTATAAAAGATGAATTTGTCTATGGATAAATACTGATTCTTATTCCTGGGTACATTTCTAATACTTACATTTAAAAAAAAAGAAAGAAAGAACGAAAGACTAATGCTAAACAGTAGACACCCCATAATGCAACTTCATTGCTATGCGCAATAAAACGCACGTCGACGATTGACATAAAATAACAGACATGCGCAATACCACGACCCCTGTCATAGAAAACAGAACAACATCAACAACAACAACAACAAATATGACAACCACGTTATAGAATATTTCAGGTGCATGTTTGCAATTCATACGGTTGTTTACGTTATGGACTCAGCCTATGAAGGCGACAACCTTTAACCTTAGTTTGGTTTGATGCTACGTCAACACGCGCGGTGCATAGATCTAGCTCTGTTTACAGATATGTAGCCTAAACGGCATGTATAACGACATAAGAAAACACTGTATTCAATTTATGTAAGCGATTCATGTCCCAGATTGAGCCCAAGACAGACGAGTTACACAACAACAGAGTGACATAGGGACGGGTCAGTGATCGCTGAAATAATACACAAAATCTGGTTTAGTTGATTAAGGTTAGGGCTCGCCGACCCTTGAACGTTTTGATAATTTTCCACTTCTTTTCTTTTCTTTTTGGTCCGTCTTTTTATTTGTTTGTTTTGTTTTTATTTTAGTGTCTGTTAATCCTAGAAATATTAAGGACCCGGTGTGATCGAAGACATAGAAATCCTTCTTAGTAAGAAACCATGCAATAAGAAAATATTCGATTTTCATGGGTCTTTTTCCTAAATGATCAGTTCCGGAAAACATATAAATGTCAGTGTAGTTTTAATCCTGGTACTCCAGCAGTAGTTTCTACCGAAACATGTAGGGTTAAAACCCAACTATGCTGAATGAAGGAAACGCCCTCTATTAAGAGTGCAAAATCAAAGAGCCTCAGGTGACGCACGTTGGTTTGTTTGGGCGGGTATCCTTGGCCGTTACGTGTCTATGCAATTGCCCGCTCCTTTCTAAAATCTTGTTTGCTTAGAATACACGGTGACAGCCGACAGCTCTCTTTCAGTGATACAATTTTTTTTTAAAACGACCCACCAGAAGAGCATTCAAAAACTAGATCTAGATGTATCCGAATTGCTGTAGATTCTTATAGCATAGCCAGCCTCCTGTATTTGGGTCAAGAGTATGGATGTGGGTTAATGTCAAGGTTAGGGTTAAGAATTTTCATTTACCGGTACATTTAATGTCATCAAACATCAAAATTATGACGTGGTAAACACATCCCCTTGCTTGATTATGCGTAATACATGTAATATCAGCTCGCCCAATACCACCATTGCAAAAATTGATGAAGAAGGTGTATCGACTGTTCTTTAACTTTACGCCTTCGGGCAATAATGCTTTATCTCAAGACTGAAATGAGAACACATCTGTTTTCAGTGCACTGGTCAATGGAACAAACAAACAAGCAAACGAACACAAAAAACAAATGAACAACAAAAACAAAACAACAAACACATTTAAAGTCCAGAAATAGGACGTGGTTCGTGGTTACGAGCCCGCTGAAAAGAAATATATCGGTATGACATATCACGTTGTCTAACTGGGACACCAGTCAATCATCTGCATTGTCTCCTAATAAAACAAATACACCATGCATCATACTGGAGTCATTTTATAGGGATACAAACAATTTATACAGAAAAAAATGGAGAAAAGCATAGCAGAAAAGGCGTAGGTGTCAATTTTATAAATATAATTTTTGTGCTAAAACTGAAATACTCAGTCTGTGGAAGAATACGGATCTACATTCCTGAGTACATTTCTATAACCTTAAAATATTTTTTTTTTAATTAGAAAAAAAAACCCTCAAAAACTAGCGTTAAACAATAAATGCCCCTAACGGCATATTATTCAACAAAATATTACATAAAAAATGCCTTATTATTTTAGAAAAATATGTTTTGTAGAGATTGGAAGGACTGTTTGCGCTGACATAATCCATTTTTGCTTCATCTGCATCTCTAACATTGTGTTTGCCACGTCTACCATTGAAGGGCTGGGGTATTTCCATTGGCCTGCTGGAGATCACGTTCCATTCTTTGAGGGAAAATCCCGACATCCTCAGTCGTACCCCATTTCCTCTTTTTCTCATTTTTATAAATTTCATAATCTCTATTTTATAACTGATGTGTAATTTTATTTAAAAAACAACAACAACTGATCAAGAAACACGCGTTTATTAGCTATACAACAGGCAAACAGGTATCAAAAGACGATCTAATGTCAAAAACTCACAAGGACGATCTAATGTCAACATCATTCCACAAAAGGGAGGATAGGAGAAACAAAGATAAAACACTGTGACCTAGTTATAATTGGAATAGTAACAACAATAGCAATTATGAACAAAACAAAACAAACAAAAACAATAACAGCAACAAAACAAAACAAAACAAAACAAAAAAATACACACACACACACACACACACACCCCACGACATTCAGAATGAATTTTCCAGCAGACAGTTTATCATGATTTGTGTCCCAGCATGCTGACAATTTGAAGACATGGATGTATGATTGTATTCTCCTGCTGCGCGAGTTTTAAAAAATTCAAGCCCAGAGCGCATTTTTTCTTTGGTAAGTTGCTGTGTCGTTACGGGATCCCATGAATTTGTTATCGACAAATCATTAAATTACAATGTAGTCGTGTTTATAACGTTTATTTATTGTCATCCAGATCTAGATCTAAATCTAGACTAGTCACAGCTAGATTCCAAAATTCATGTTCCATCGTGGTGTATAAATGTAAAGTTCTTTATTTATCTGAAAGGATCTACATGCACAAGAGTGGCTTGTTGTTACATGAACTGCACCATTACATACACATAGACTTCTATCGATTAAGCATCAGTTTAGACTGAGAGGCTGCTATTGTCTGCTAAACAAGGGATTGACCTACATTTACCCAAGACACTACACTATGTAAGTCAGCTTTAAGAACTGGCCACAGTCTATCTAAAATGAGCTAACTGTATGAGAAAGAGAAACATTTCTAAATTTAGTTGATCAGTAAAGTATATCTAGATCTACTGTAGAAATCACTTCTACAAGAGTGGCTGGATGCAGGAAAGCACCAACCCTAAGACCTAAAAAACAAGTCCTCTTTATCAGCGTTATTTGCACTACTGAAACAGGATAGGGCTTCCAAATATTTTTTTTTAATCAATGCTAGACTATTCTTTTATTTGTCCAAAATTGGAATTTTGAAAACAAAACAATAAATCTTAAAATTGTCCACAAAGTAAACGCCGCGCTGAGTCGATTCCAAGCGGGGAAAGCTATCAGAACGACGTTTCAGAAGTAAAACGACATTCAGATTTGCGCACGGCACGCTCCGGGAATTTCCAAAAGTCGCGTTACATTCTTCCCACCTCTCCGTCGTGTTGGAAGCACATCGCAAACCCCTTAATATCCCCTCCCCCAAATAAATTTATAAATTATAATTATCTTTTTGATCAATTCTCTCAAAATGGACTTCAGTATTTCTCATTCTAGGATCTTCCCTTGTTCGGTATTTCTGCCAAGAGACCTTGTGGTGTGGAAAAATATTTTTTTTCCGATTCTTATTTCGGGTTATCGTTTTTGCTTTCTTTCTTTCTTTTTTTTCCCCCGTGAATACAAGTCCTATGTTTTTGGTCTACGGAAGTTGCCCAGTCAAAGGCGTATATGAAGTCTGCTAGGTAATGTTAAGGAGTTGACAAATCGACACTTAAGCTCAATGGGTAATAGCAATGCATGCACTGTTTAACAAACTGGACACATGTTCATTCTTCCTGCAATGTATTTTGTTTCCTCATCAGTGCAGGCTTCACAACGGCCAGAAAGACGCCATGGATGCTGTTTAGCACACTGCATGCCGAGGGCGAAACAAAACGTTAGTAAATTTACAACTACGCATATAGACATGAAAATATCACTTTCAAAAACTGTCATATTTCTATCTTTCATCTGCTTAAGTATGGTGTTTCTACGTGAAATCTACATACACTGTGAACCGTCTCTAAAGGTGTCTTATAGTCTTGGCATGGAAAGTGTTAAGCAAGAGTGACCATTCTAATCGCCTTGCAGTTCCGAAAGGGTTTGTTACTGAGGGAAATCAAAGAAAAACGATATATCTTGTGGTACTGCTTTGCCATAATGTCAGCTGCTGTACTTAAACGCTGCTCATACAAAGTTCAATGTCATAATCCTCTTCCAAGAATATCGGAGCAATAAATGCCTTAACCTTTTGAGCTCCACAGCCTTCCGTCACCCTCCTGCCTGAACTGAGCGATTTAAATCGTATCTGATAGGTTACTTTTGAAATAAATATAATCAGTTATTGTGATCAGTTGCTAAAAGCAAGATTTAAAGAACTGTAAGATAATGACATGTGATCTTGCTCACCGTTGTACCGGCTGTTAGGCGCTACATGAATTTTACTTGCCATTTGTGAACCAGTGGACAGGGCTCAAGGATTTAAAAACCAGATGAACTTACAAGTCAGTTGTTCCTACTATGCAACGTAATCATATTAGGTGTGTATGTCTTCTTTGAGTACAGCTGTCATGACTGCGTAATAAAGCCGCAGGTTTCAAGAACTCTAACGTTCTTTGATAAAACGCCTTTCCCTGAAAACTTTTGTTCCGAGAAAACTGATATTTACAGTTTTGCAATCTCTCTTTTAATGCATAGCGAAAAATATGCACTTTTCTGAAAATAAAGTAACGCAATGGGCTGTATTTTCGTACTGTGGAAATTTATTTGAATATGCACAGAAAAAATCAAAGTGGGATGAAAAAGACGTTTTGTCAGGTACTGGCACGTTGAAACTATGTTTCAGGCACGTGGTCCTGACGCATACGAATAAAACAAAACAACACAAATAAGCTTGTCAGCGCGACAGCTGGTGCCAGATGAGAAGAGTATGAGAAGGTAAACATTTGCGTGTGTGAGGTTTGTGTGAGAAAGTTAGGGGCGGTCCTAAGTATGGTCAAGGGTGATATTTTGGATAGAAAAGACAGATTAGAAGAGTTCAGTCAGATTACTGTTGTTGATATTTGTTTGTTTGTTTGGTTTTATATTTGTGCTTATTTATGTGGTGTTTTTACGTTGTAAGTGTGAAGTTAAGTTTTGATAAGGAAGGGAGTTAAGTGACTGGATGTGTAAGTGAGTGAGAGAGAGAGAGAGAGAGAGAGAGAGAGAGAGAGAGAGAGAGACAGAAAGACAGATAGACAGACAGACAGACAGAGGGGAAGAAAATTAGCCAGAGAGAGGAAAAGAATGAAAGAGTGGGTGAATAAGTGAATGAGTGAGTGAGTGAGTGAATGAGTGAATGAGTAAGTGATGAATAAGTGAGTGACCAAGTGAATGAGCGAGTGAATGAGTGAGTGAGAGATTGAGTGAATGAGTGAGTGAGAGTGAGAGAGAAGAAAGAGTGGGTGAGTTTGTGAATGAATGAATGAGTGAGCGAAGGAGTGAGTGAGTGAGTGAGTAAGAGAGAAAAATAAGGCCTGGGTGAGTAATTGAGTGAATGAATCAGTGAGTGAATGAATGAGTGAATAAGGGGGTGGGTGATGTACATGTGAGAGAACAAGTACCCGAGAGATCATAAACAAAGGATATTACATACTCTATGGTTGTCATACCGCGAGATAAGTACACTTATCAGGAACTCATCGAAGGCTACGCCCTTACATTATAATTGAATAGTGCGAATATGCCAGAGATACGGTGCGTTTTATTTCGAAAAAAAAAAAAGACGATTTTTTTTTCTAAATCTGGACTTACATTTGTTTTTCCCCACTGGACAAGCCACTATTCCAAATGTGACCACCGCCCCCTCTACTCCCTCGTAAAGGATATAATCTCCTTTTTGCACTCTCATGCCCGATAAACTCGCACTCTCATTTTTTCCAGTGCACAAAGTTGAGAGACTCGTCAAACAAAATAGCAAACTTATTTTCTCACAACAATCACGTTTCATGTCAATCCTATTTTATCCACTGCACAATAACATCCGGATTTAAGAACACAAACAAAACAAAATAATACAAAACAAAGCATCAGCAAAAACAAAGAACAGAAAAATCTCTCCTTATCACAGACCACTGTGTTTTCATTTGGCCTTTACTTTATGAAGAATAAATGATCTCGTTATTGATTCTGGAAGACTGAATATTCTTTTACTTGCGGGTTAATAAAGTCCAATGTGCATGTATTTTCCACACTGTCCTATTCGATTCAAGTTTGACTTCAGGTGTTTATATGACTAATGGAATTGTTCTTAATTTCCCCTGCTCACAGGACGATGACGGGTTTGAGCAAAGCCAAGATTTTGTGTTTTTTTTTTTGTTGTTTTTTGTAATACTTTCAATCGTAAGAAAGAAGGATTTTCTTGGCTTTAAATGGGTCCGAGTTTTAGCGAGAAGTTTTGTATGTAGAAATTTGGAAACTGGAAATTTTGCACCGACTGCGCGTCTTCACCTAGTCTTCACCCCATTTTTAACTTCCAAGGGCTCTGTTAGGTGTGTAACTCACACATAAAACCTTCGTAATGTATTCGCCATTATCCGAGAAGTCTAGACGTCGGGCTTCCCTACCCAAGAAGCTAGGGGACCGTTAAGTCACTAAAAAAAAAAATAATGCAGGTTCTAATTTTCATATCTTTCCTACCCATGAAGGATTAGAATTTCAAGTCTGCGACGTGAGTTTTTCGCCGAAGTGCAGACGCTTAACCCTTCTGCCACGGCAACCTTCAGTGTGCCAAGATCTGGATAATATTAAATACAATGGTTTACTCTGTGTTTGAATAGGTTTCTAATTATACACAACGTAGTTACACTGTCCGACTCATGCAGACTGTACGATATGTCACGCTCATCATACAGCGGTCCTTCCAGTCAACGAAGTCTTCTCAGGAATACGAGGAGACAGTCAATCCAGGGAACTCCCACTAGGGCATTCCTGCAGAATACAGAGAACTAGAATCGTCTGCATGGAATCTGTCAGAGGTATGAAAGTTATGTCTTATGTTCCCTTTAGGCCAGTCATGTCATTATTTCTTCAACATGCATAAATAGCTTTATCCCAGTTTTAGGGTAATAATGTCATTTATTTAAGGACAAACACTCAGAACAAGGTCAAGGAAATTCTAATGCTAACTGTTAAAAGTTCAGCTGGACTTTGCTCATGAGATAACCACTCTCAGGGGATTGAAAGGCTTATCAAGACTATCATGACTTGAGATAAAATACCAACAACAACTGAAATTTGTTAATTAAAAAAAAAAAGTATATATATACTCGCAGAGGAACCGCTTTCTAAAACTGGACCCAGTCCTCCCTTACATACTGTTTGGTAAAGGAGCCTACGTTTTGGGCCAGTGTTTACATTTTGAGTCCAGCAAGCTCAGGACCAACTGCCACCCCGCCCCACTTAACCCTCCCTACTCCTTCTTCGTCCAAACTTTTACACATCTGATCCCTGAAAAAAAGAAAAAAATCACCAATCAAATTAACTCGTAACTGTTTATGCAGGGTGGTGCAAAAACAAGTTGACGATTGCCATTAAAACATTTATTTCATTAAATATCAACGCAAAAAAATTTTTAACATTGACAAATTGTTACATAAGACAATTTTACTCTCTGTCGTGAATTGCTATTGTTATGTGGCCAGCACCACCAGCTGTTGATTGCCATCGATTCATGGGACTGAATATAGTTGTGACCGTGTGTTGGAATGAATGAAATAGATGTCTTCATGGCAGCTTCAACGTACATTTACATCATCTGGTAGAAAAAGAACGAAATCCAGTTTCCATACTGGCGGATCGAGTGATTGATTGGTTAGGTGATTGTGTGAATTATTGAGTGAGTAATCAAATGATTTTTTTGTTTGGTCGAATTGCTGCTCGGCTGATTTACTAACAGGGCTATAATTAGCTGATTAATTCGTTTTGGGGTCTTTTATTATATTTCGACAGCATCTTAAACTGGGCGTTCGCAGTTTTTATAGTTCTGTCATTAAAATGCATAAAAAAGTTATAACTATGTTATCAAGTTTGGAAATTCGTGAAATACACTTCAGTCAATATTATCTATATTGGCAGATGTATTTGGAAATTCGTGGTGATCACTTATTTCACAAAGGTGAATTTAACAAAAGGGGAAATGGGTATTCCATAATGTCAGAGACCGATCTGTTAACTGTTACTTATCCCTTGACCCTGACGATGTCATTGGGCGCCTCATGCCACTGACTTTCTCCAACCCTCTCTGTCTTCCACTGCTATTTGAGAATCTCATTTCTGTCCATTCTGGGATGTGTCTTCCTATCTCTTGTCGTCCTTTTCTACGGCTGAATCTGACTGTGCCTTGTTAGATGTTTTTTGTAAGGTCTGACGATCGGCACACATGAAGCTGATATACTATCTCAATTCTTGTAAGGATTTTAAACTCCTTTATCCTCTTTGCTAGCGTCTTCATGGCAGAGACCTGTCTAGTGGGCAACAAAATAATCACAGTAAATTTTATTATTTAGTAATCAGTCAACTCGTTCATCTGCCCTCTAAGTAGCCACCCGTCTCACTCTTTCGTGTTTTCCCCCTTGATTATATTCTATTTGATATGGCTTGTAACTAATTATCTAAATTCTCTATCTACAGATTTTTAATTTTTTTTTGTTCCTTATGGGATGGAGAGGAGAGGGGCATTTTATAACTGAAGAGGAAGGAGTATTTTGTAATATTACAAAATTCTTGTTGATAGGGCAGTTTATCACTGGGAACATTTTACTATCCCACTGTGATACTTGTGAGATGGTTTATGAGCAAACATAATATTGTTAAGCTCATAAATTAATTGCCTAAGTCAGTTCTGGCTATTTTGAGAAAAATCTAAATAAAAAACAAAACAAAACAGAACAAGAAAAAAGGTTCATTTCACCATACAACACATATTTCCTTCGAAATATTGTCAGATTTTCTACATATTCGAGTTGGAAAGAGTGTCTTAAGAGACATATAGTAAAAGACTCAAAGTATTCAGCTATGGCCTAGATTCAACTGGAACAAAAAACGACTTAGGTATTTATAGTATGAGCGTGAAGATATACAGCTAAGAGTACAGTCCACAGCTGGTGTGAGAAAGTAGATTAAAAATGTTATCGGTAACTTTATCGCGATAAAACACAACAACGTCTGTCTTTGTGACATTGACGTAGCAGTTTGCTAGCGGATTCTCGGCATCTCAGTGCACGGACTGGAAAGAAAAGGAAACAGAAATCTAAATATTTAGGCTACCGTCCTTGTACATCGCTAAGCTCATAACTGCAAGGCACATAATTTTACAGGAGAGCTAATAAACATTTTTCTTTTTCAGAACACAAATTGTTTCTTTTTTCTTGTTATTCCCGAATGCTCATTACCATTGCGAAGAAAAAAAAAAGAAAACAACAACAGCAACAACAACAACAATAATAAAAAAGAGAATGCAGATAACAGTTTTGGTTTTGACTGTTTGACTAATAATTGTGTTATTATGAGGTGTGCAATCTACTGTGGATCCGGTCAAAGCAGTGCAATAATCAGGGCAGTGCATTCAGAGGGGGAAAATAAGGCAAAACCAACCAACAAGCTTGGAGCACATATTTTCCACTGGCATAAAAATTAATGATGGCCGCATAGAGCCATATATCACATCTTTTGCTAAATGGGCCTCCATAAATCACATTTCCTGTTTTTTTTTTTTTTTTATTTATGTTTTTAGCTGGAAAACACAATGACTGGAATAAATGACTGAATGTTTTGTGGAATCATATACATGTATTTCGTTAAAAATAATAATGATAATAAACGATTCCGAAATTCACATTTTGCTATGGAATTTCTGGTGAGACGGGGACTTGGAATGTTTCATTGAGTCAAATATTACATTTTTAAAAAATCCAAAAATCAATTTTTGTTTCTTTTTGCTGAAATACAGGGTAAAGTGACGACTGGAATGATTTACAAAATCCTATCTTATTGTTATTATTATTATTATTTTAAATCTTCAAAAAATCACATTGCCTAATGCTTTTTGTTGCGTAAAAAAAAAAAGGAAGGTACAAGTAATGGACTGGGATGGCGGGAAAAATTATTTACGCAACACACAACTTTGGTGGGGCTGATCTCAGCTTACATTTCCTATTTATGGTACCAGTTCTATTTTGTTCTAAAATAAATAAAGATTCGTGTAGAACCATATCTATCTATTGTAAAGGAATGGCTTAAAGAGCAATCGAAAAAAAAAAATCAAAATAGAAGAACTGGCCAAAAATAAACACAAACGAACAAAACAAAAAACACAGACACACACAAAAGAAAAATAACACAACAACTTCTTTGAGAGAAAACAAGGTGATATGTACTGCAAATTATGGGAAATATAATGGTTTATACTACGTAATAGTTTGTGAAGAAACAAGATAATTTGTACTGCATAATATAGGTTTTTACAATGTAATAAAGGAAAAAGAGTCCTTTATGCATTAATTATATTACATAATATAGGAACCAAGGTGATTCACACTATGTAATACTTTGTGAGGAAACAGGGTGATTAATACTATCACTATATCTTTTAGGAAATGAAATGGTTTATACTACATACTATGTGTCCTCTTCCCCCCCCCCCCCCCCCTCCAACACACAAACACTTTTTGTCTCTGCACTACTAATTTGACCCAGTCCTCCCGTAAACCGTTCCTATTTTCATTCAAATAATTGGCCTTGGCCACCCCTCTAACCCCTCCCCCTTTTTCCTTCCTTTATCCCTATCACCACATATTTACACACAATAAAAAACACGTAGATCGATACAGATGAGAACAGCAGTGTAAATATGCTAGTTATATCTAAAATTTTTAAACAAGCTTCTAACATAATAATTCTGGCGCGAAAAAGAAAAAAAAAAGGGTTTGGAATTTTCATCTTACGTAAAAGTTAAAACGTGAGTGACAGGGAAACTGTTCCATCGACCTACAGATAAACAAACAAGCTGGCAAAAAAGTAGAAGGAAGTAGATGGGCAGACAAAAACAGAGACAATAAGTCAAAAGACAGATAAACAGATAGACAGATAGACAAACCGATTGACTGATAGACAGATAGATGAGGCAGACGTACAAATTTCTAAAGAGATGGACAGAAGCAGGAGATGGATAGACAGAAACACAGACAAATAGAAAGACAAACAGAAGACAAACCAACTGATTGACAAACAGATAGACAGGCAGATAGTTAGATGATACTTAGTTTATCCTTTTCTCCAGTTTCTTTAGGTATAAACTGAGAAAGAAAGAGAAAGAGAGAAAGAGAGACAGACAGAGACAGAAAGAGAGAGAATGCGGGAGGGGAAGAGAGAGAGATGGAGAGAAAATATATGTGTAGGGAGAAAGGAAAAGAAAGGATATGCAATTTTGATATTAAAAATAAAATGTCAGATCATCTTTAACTCCCTAATTGCTTTGTTGTGTAATTTATATTTTAAACCTATATTTATTCATTTATCAACAATTAAGAAGCACATGTTTGAAATGTTTGTTTGTTTTTTTTTGTTGGTTTAATTTTTTGAGGTTCTCAGCTCAAAGGAATGTTTTTGTTTGTTCATGTTCCATATTGTGTTTGCTGGGCAGTTCATGCAATAATTCTATTTTAATAAGCTTATATAATTAATAAAATTAAGGCAAGCAATTTTTAAAATGATGTTTTTCTCTCCAAAGGGAAGAAACGAGAACACGCACACGCCCATATGCGCATATAATGCGAACACAAAGCCGGTTGATAGACAAAGAGTGAAAGAGAGAGACAGAAAGAGGAAACAAGTTGACAAGCTGACTGGGCAAATCGGGAAAAACAAGAGGGATAGATAGATAGATAGATAGATAGATAGACAGACAGACAGACAGACAGACAGACAGACAGACAGATAGATAGATAG
>JBCEWB010056980.1:0-13882 GCA_039654565.1 Peronia peronii
AGATAGATAGATAGATAGATAGATAGATAGATAGATAGATAGATAGATAGATAGATAGATAGATAGATAGATAGTTTACACTACGTGGTTTGATGTTTTCCTCCCTGAGCGCTGAAACAGCTTGAGCGATAACGAGAAGTTCAGCTGTTGCCACAATTTCCTCTCTCTTATTTCATTTCGATCCTAATGTCTTTTCGAAGTTAATGCTTACGTCGACACACAGAGGTGATAAATAAACCCCTTTGTCTAAAGAAAACTGCAATTTATCGTCAAGAGTCAGATGATTGCTGGGATTATGTCGACTGTTAGACCGTAACACCTCATGTGGATGCAACGTATATGATTAAACCGACATTTTTCCTTCTTTCTTTCTCTCTTTGTTTTTTTTTTTCCAGTCTTTCTTTTTCTTTTTATCATTCTTTTTTTTCTTTCTTTCTTTCTGTCTGTCTGTCTGTCTGTCTGTCCATCCAGCTCCGCCCGTCCGTCATGTCCATGCGCTTATTTGTCTGTCTGTCTTTCTATCTGTCTGTCTGTCTGTCCGCTCATCCGTCTGTCTGTATGTGTGTCTGTCTGTGTCTTTTTTCTTTCTTTCTTTCTTTTATCTGTTTCTCTTTCTTCTTTTTTTTTTTTGCCTAGTGACATGTTCATATGGAGCGAATTATGCAGTTTCGATGCATTTTCCCCAATACAAGTCGCAATCTTGAGGCAACACAACATTCCCTGCCAAGTCATGACGCCTTATGTAGCTCTCATAACGCATTTTTTTTTTTTTTTAATAACATCTCATTTTCATTTTATCCGAACAGCCGAGCAGCCTTTACCTTGCCACAGCATTCAATCTGGCTGCAGATTCTGATGTCGCAGGAAAGATATAAATGTGGCCGACTCTGGCCACTTAAAGTGCAAGAGTGCCTGTTTTAACAAAGTACCCTTAACGCTTCCCTGTGTCGTAAACAAACTGTTGGAAGATTTTGGCTCGGGGTGGTAAGTTTGAAAAGATGCAGACCGTTTGCTAAAGATGTTAAATCATTTCAGCAATTTGCATACGACAAATTGATGTTCGTTCCGCTCGGGAAAATCTCCTGTGTGAATTGAATATTAAAAACATACCACGAACAACTATAAGTATTTATTCGGATGCTCCATCTCGGTGATGAGCCATTTCTTTAAACACTTGAATGCTGAACTTTTTATACTTTGTCTTGAGTTGAGTTGTTTGTTCGTGGCTTCTTGGCCAGGCGTAAGCGCAGATAATAGATTTGTATACCATTCAGACAATTAATTGTTGTTGTTACTATTAGTTTTTTCTCAGATTTTTTATGATCACTGTCTCATTTTCTCAGACATTATTTGGCTTTGCCATTATTATAATCTGGCTTTGATTTCTGTGTTATTGCTCTCCTTTGTCAATATTTCTGATTCTTTTAGTTTTTGTTTTAAGTCTTTGTATCATGTTGCTTTTGGTGTCCTCCTTGATTCAGGGCAGTTATTGTGCGTTATTATTGCTGATTTTGATGTGATATTTTGTCTCCGGAGATGGTACTGCCAGGCTGTAGCGCGGCCTTCACGAGATGAACAGTTTGTCTTTTTCTTTGCCAGCTAAGATTTGCATCTTTTCCTTTCTGCCGCTGCACCATTTGAAACCACACACATACTCATACACACACACACACACACACTATTTGAAACCACACAAATACACACACACACTATTTGAAACCACACATATATACACTCATACTATTTGAAACCACACACACACACACACAGGCACACACACACACACATACACACAAAAAACCACCTGATCCCATGACTTTTTATCATTGTCAGCACTCACTGCCTATCACTCGTTTGTTGATATTCCCAAGGATCAGCAAACCATCAATACATGCTCTCTCTCTCTCTCTCTCTCTCTCTCCGTTTCTCTCTCTCTCTCTCTCTCTCTTTGTGATTTAAAAAAACCGTCTTTAGCCTCATTTCACAGTTGAGGTTAGATGTATACCCATAACTAATATGACAACACTGCGAATCCTTCAGAGAATCGTTTGTTGTTTTCTCGAACTTGATGTCCATGCTGGCCTTTCCTACAAGATCTTGGAATTTATCCCATATCATGCAACGTTTACAGCATTTGGGGTCGGGCTGGGGAGCGAGGAAAAGATTTCTCCTCAGACACTGAGCTATACTGACATGAAATAATAGCAGCGAATTCTGTCCCTGAATGTGTCCTGTTATTAGATCCCTAATTCACTCCGATTAGCTATCCAATGTCATAACGACCGATCCCTTATCTGGCAATCGTGACAGTGCGCAAGAGGGCCTATCCCATCAGTTCATCCCATTTTTGTGGTATGTGCAGAGGAGTTGTATTTCTGCTAACAGCCTGAGTGTTCGTAAACTAGATCTTGCCCCTTATATTGTCTGCCCTTGTTTTTAGGGCTGCTGCTGTGTTTCTTTTCCTCGATAATCCGTTGACGTGTCATTTAGCTTTTGTTTTGTCGTGATCTGTCAGTGTCCAATTAGCTTGCGCCATTTGACGGCTCCTACGAGACCTTCAGATTTTCCTACATGTTCTCTGTTTTCAGCATTTGTAATTTTGTGACGTGGACTATATGGACTATATAGGAGATGTCTGAGACCTTACGTAAGGTGACATCAAATTTCTGTGGTCTGGATCTTTGCTTTGTGCGCCATGGATCGATGGCAGTCATCATGACTAATAAATAAACAAAACTGCAGTTCCATAAAGGATGAAAATGTACTCTCTATCCAAACGAACTATAGACAATGGTCAAGTTCATTCAGCAACGATAACGAATACAAGGGGTTTACAGCCGCCCATACCTAGATCTTTTCATCTATGCACTCCCTCTCCTGGAAATCCGCCCCCATATATTCTTTCTTTCGATTGCCAGAAGACAATCACCCACACTGTTTAGGACAATGCAGACTACAGAAATACACTGTAGCAGACTGAGAAATTTTGCACATTAAAGCAAAAGCCATTTACCATTTTGTCTCACCTATGGCACATAAACCTTTACACAAAATTTTTAGGTAACACAGATTCATCATAATTTAGTTATCCGAATATACACGGACCTTGTACACTATGTTCACACTGGCGTGATATTGATCTGCACCGATTACATACCTGACTTTTCATGCACGTACACACATTGATATCAGTTATGCATGAATAAGTGTGTATGTGTGTTTGTGTGCATGTGCCTGTTGATCGTGCTGGTAAATGAAGCTTTAATCAATAAGTCAATCAATGAATCAGCTCGGCGTATATTAATATTATACGTATGAATATTAACTACGTAACAGTGGTATGCTCAGACTATTTTCCATTTTCCCTTAAGTATAATAAAAAAAAAAGGAAAAAAAAAAGTCCTAGTCAGAGGTCACAACTGGTCTCATACCAACCTCTGTTGATTTTTAGAAAACATTCTGGAACAGCATTCTGACAATAAACTGGCAAACGAAGCAACCAAACTCATTTATGCATATTACTCCTTTGCCGCTCTTTTCATCAACTTGGAATTCTAGTTGCTCCCACCTTAGTATTATATGTTAAATCCGTATGTAGATTCACTTTTGACGATGTGCGTAATTGACCCCTCCCTCCCCTCCCCCCCCCCCCCGCCCACTCCTTCCTTTCGATCTATGTTCCATGATTTTTGTACCAAAGCCATTTTCTCATGTTATCGGCGTTCTTTGTTTCAGATGACGAGAGATTCGGCCTCTAACGCATAATAAATACCTGCCACACAAGGCGAATAAAATTAAGAGAAAGCGTTCGCACCAGGTTGTCAACGTATCGAAAGAGCACAAGTTATCGAGTGATTTGCCACTCTTTTTACAGAGAACCAGAGCTCAGCTGTGTTCGCTGATGAGCTTTATCGCTGACATACTACGACACCATAAATGCAATCTGCTACGTATCAAGTATGGCGATCTAGAGACTTCATCGATCTTCCGTGTTGGGAGGATGGCAAATGATAAAGTGCAACTCCGAAGAATTCAAGTCAGTGCCTTACAGCTCAGGACATGCAAGAAGAACCAGTAGACTGCTCCTTGAAATCATCAGAAAAACCCAGATCATCATGGCATAGTCCTGCTCCGACCAGATGGACTTCACAAGGAAACAACGTCTTCGGGGTTGCCTCATCGCAGTTTGCCGTAACGAATTCCATCTCGTCGGCAAAATGGCGGGACAAAGTTGATTCGTCGTCAGGTGATGGTGTTTCTGAACGGTGCGGTGAGACTGAACATGTGGATAGCGAAAGCAGTTCTAGCATAACTTCGAGGATCGCCGAACAGTCAGACTATGTGACTAATACCAATACAGCTGATTCAGGACGGCATTCCAATGGGGTAGACAGCGTGAGTAAAATTGGCTCGAGAAAAAGTCCAGTTCTGTGTGATTTACCCTCGATTGTGGATGGGCAGACGGAAATGTCACTTTCGAAATGCTCAACAAAGATGTCCACAAGCTTTGCAAGCTCGGCTAAGATAATGTCTAGTGGGACATCTTACTTAGAGGTTCCTCGTCTGGAGTATGAGCCTATCGAGAGCTGCGAGACTAGGGGCCTGAAACTGACTTTCCGAAGACGCTCCACGGAAAAGTCTCAACAGCAATCCCACAGGGACAAGCCGCAGAAACCTCACTTGGACATCCCGAAACTGGTGGTACAGAAATGCAAGTGTGCTCAGGGTTACAGTGTGCAGAACGGCAAAGCTGTAAACCCTTGCAAATGCAAAAATATCTCATCGCAATCAAAACCGCAAACGGAAATACTCACATTGCCTGTATCGCCAAAACTACTCGCCAGTCAGCGACCTATTCTCAACTCTGGCACGATCAATGATGACTCAGACAAAGAAGAGGAAAACGCTTTAAATGATCAGAGAGTACCAGGAGAAGAGGGCAAACTGACCGGAGATTTGAAGAATTTACAGAGCAAAGATTGTGGATCCCACATAACAGGTGAAGCCGGTGATTCTGGAGAAAGTGTTGTAACTATGCCACTGGTTGACAGTGCAAATCCGAGTGAAACAAATACCAAAGACAATACCATATCCGATTTTGCTTCCGCAAATAGTGTTACTGTTACTCCTATCAATGTTAAAGATCACGAAATACCGGTGCTCAACAGCTGTGTTACACAAACTAAATCTAGCATTGACAGTGGCGAGAACTCGGCTGTTAACAAATTAAAAAGAGTTAAAAGCAAAAGTGAATCAAAACTGCCTGCAACGTGTCGTAGAAACAATACTCCTAAAAGTAAAAGGCATTGGAGTTCGGATTACGGAGGAACTGACCATTCTGCTTGTCACTGCTGTGGACATCGTTTTAACTGCACTTCCTGTGAGTGTCAGGTCTATCATCCTAAACATATCAGTCGGGATAGAGATAAACAAGTGATGGGTACGAAAGTGAACAGTTCGGTATATGGTCCTAAATACACTGATAGAAAGCTTTTGAAGATGAAGAGGAAATCAAGTGAGGGATCTTTAGACCTATTCAGGGATCAAAGAATGAGGGTTTTAGCGAAGGGTACAAAACGACGTCATCATTCTGCACCCACTAGTGACCCAGTGCATGGAGTGACGCGGGTGGGTAATGCCTCGCCACCACTCTTGCAGTCATTGGTGATTTCAGAGTCGGAGTGGATATCGACGACACGCGTCTCTTCAAGTGACAGCTACTTCAGTTTTACCCCTCTCGATGAGCAGAATGATCATTGTCATCAGATACCCATATCTGTAGGGTCCAACACAAGCTCAGAGCAGCCAGAGCGTTCAAAGTCCTCGCCACCTGTTTGCACAATGGAGAACCCAGAGGAGAGTCCACAACGGACAGTAACGTACAAATCACCTGTCGTTCTATTGGACCGATTGCCATCCCCTGTCATAGAACTTTACTCCTTACGGAATCTTACGGATTACAATTCCAATTCCAACATGTCCTCAGATTTCTCAGATAACGAGTGGAGAGATCCGATGTCCGACGAAGACGAACCAAGTGGAGCAGGCAGTGGTTTTTCCGATATTGGCTCGGACACCAAAATAAAGAGCTCAGGGAAGCTGAAATTTACGTACAAAAAAGTGCCCAACAGAAAGCGGTATCGCATGAGGCCCAAACCAAAGCGAATATCCCACAGTGACTTTTATACCTTTCAGAGCGATGAGATGGATAGCGAGGAAGAGTTAGAAGAAAAACCCTACCGACGTCGTAAGAGGCCGGATCAGTCGAAAGCTCGGAAACGTTATGTACGAGCCTCTAAGCGAGGGGTGCGATACATAAACGACGAGGCTGATAACAGTGGAGAGGAAATTGAAAATAAAGACAATGATGATGTTTTCGAATCAAACGAGGACAGTGGTTGTGAGAGTAAGAAAAATGCAGCCAGATTGAAGAAATGTCCAAGGAAGTCCTATAAGATGAACACAACAGTACCAAGAATGAATGCTAACGACAGGCCCATCACAACTGAGAGTGGAAAGAAAGCAACGTCTTCTGAGTCACATGAGGCAAAGGGTGATATGTCAGACTTTATAGACCCTCGAATCAAGTCCATGTCCACAGCATTGTTACGAGCTTGCAGAAATGACCAGAGCGGTGAAAAAATCGCCTTCCGGAGAAAATTTGACCCTAAGTTGTTCAAGTCTAGAGAATCATTGAAAGAGAAAAAGCGAAAATCCTCCAAGGCTGTGGAAAATATGAGAAAGCACCTGTCGCGCACAGGTTACGGTAGATTAAAAACCGGCAGTACTTCTGGAACTGTGGGTCGAGCGACAGTATTACGTTCTGACGAGAGCGGACCTGTTCACATTCAGAGGGATAAAAGTTTCGATTGTAATAGGTCCGAAAGACATAAAAGCGCTATGCAAAGAAAGTCTTGTGGCGATAAGGGATCAACAGACATTATTAACCGCAGAAAAGACATTTATGCATCAGAAAATAAAGAATATTTGCGACGGACAAAGAGAAATGAGATATCAGCCAACAAGTACAGAAACCTGTTTGAGTCAGATGTTTTCCAGTTGTCACCTGGGAGTTTGTCTTTATTGCAGAGTAACTCTGGTGCAAGACACGATTCTGAGAGACTCAAACCTGGTTTGCAATCAATTTCTAAAGAAACATCATCAGAAAGACATTTGTCACATGACAAACACTCATCAGTGAGACGCAAACACTCCGTCACCGAAAGGCCCTTCCAATCTAGACCCGACATGCGCTGCAAAAAATGTCGATGTAGATGTTACAGCGGTGATCGAAGATTGGGGAAGAATTTCAGAGCAAAACCTGCTACAACTGGCAAGAAAGACGTATCCATTGAAGTAAAACTGGCGTATGAGCCACAAGAAATACGTAGTTTGGCGGATATTAGTGGGGACCTTTCCATGCAATTAGAAAAGGGAGAATCAAATTCCAGTGTCAAGTATGAGATGAAAAATCCGTCAGACACATTTATTAAGTTCGAGCAATATTCACCAGAGCACAATGGGCCGGTGGAGAACGCCAATGACACACAGACCTTAAGCTATCTGATGGCCAAAGTGAAGACCGAAGTGACGAGAGATACAGATTTAATGGCTCTAGACTACTCTATCTCCCGTTCATCTTTGACCGATACAGAATTAAGGGACACAATTTTATACTCGCGGAGTGAAAACAGTTTCAAACACGCGACCATTTGCTCTTCAATTATGAAATCAGAAAGAAGCAGTCCGTCTTGTCATCAGCCAAAGAAATTGTCACTGGAAGACGTGAAATTCGACAGAAACTCAGAGGCAGATCATCGTTGTGCGTTTATGTCGTTTGAAAAAATGGAAGCAAAGCCAGAAAATATCAGCTCTGTAGCTAATGATGGACGACAAATAACACGAGAGGAACCGTATGTAATGAATACCTTTGCTCCCTATCCTGCCCATCTCAAACCGAGTTCAGCGGCAATGCCTCTGATGCTCTTCACTAACCACATGGCACCCTCCGAATCACGCACAAGTTCTAGGTCCAGCCCTCCTGTATCGGAATCCGTCATGTCCACATTGCCCACACTCACCCTGAGTACGCCGCTGTCCATCCAGATCTCTCAGTCTCCGGGGCATTCAGATTATGGTTCACCTCCGACTCTAACTGGTTACTCCACCACTACCTCCGTCCACTCACAGACGGCTTACAACAAACCACATTCCATTTCTGACGTAGCCTATCACAACTACGAAAGTTATAACAGCTATTCTAAAATATCAGATTCGAAAGCATCAGAATCTTCAGCCCTCTCAACATCTCATGTGATATCCAAATCCGAATCCCTTCAAAGAGCCTTATCCATGCAAGTTCCCAAAATTACTATCAGCTCACCGACGTCCTATTCTAAAGGCGAATCTACTTCATCAACAGTTTCACCTTTGGGAACCTTACATTCCTGCTTTATCAGTCCTGATCTGCCACGCCAACAACTGAGGAACACGTCACGCTCATCCTCGCCATTTATATCTCCATCCAGTCTTTATAGCCCACACAAGATTCCATCTCGAGTCTCGCAAGACTTTCACTCGCTCAGATCTCTATATGGACAGAAATTGAAGCCAACCACCGAACTCGGGGTTGAGAGATCAAAATCGTCCAATATGCTTTACTCACCTACAAATGTGCGTATGGCTAGCAGCACCACCGTATTGCATCCGCGAACAGCTGGGACTCATGGTGAGGGTTATGAAAGTGAGGACAGCGATGCCACACTAGTATATCCGCCGATGGAAGGAGACAGACGTTTGCCCCATGCCAAATGTGGCATTCCTAGCCGTCGTTCTAGCTTTGGTCTCTCCTCAATGGGAATCAGTGAAGGCTCCTGTGGAAGTGCACTGAACAGTCCAAGTCTTCGAGCAGATGAGCGAAATTTGAGCAGTTTGTCCCCTAGCAGCAGAAGTTTGGAAAAGCAGAGATCCGAACTGTCAGTCATCGTTTCAGACTTGCGGGAAAACATTTCCAAGACCAAAGCCATGAGACGCAGTCGGAGAACCAACTCTTTCTCTGGAGAAAATAAAACAGCCGAAATGGTCGAGGACGTTAATGCCTCCAGAGGGCTAAGCAAAAGACCGCCTTTCGAAAGGTTTATGTCTGTGGAAGCGTCTATGGATATCGACACTCCATACGCCAGAATCACTCAAGGCATGGGCTCTTCTGACCTAGAAGAGACGGGCAACTTTGAGATGCTGCGCCTCATGTCGCAAAGTTGCTTAAAACCGAGGCCAGACCGAGGCAACGATCCGGATATGTCGCCAGGCAGCTGCACTGAGACACAGATATATGGCATTGATTACAGAAATCAGCTGGATTGTCAGAATGTTTACGGGGAAAATCGTCATGATGGAAACAACAAAGGTGGTGAAAACGCTGATACGCCTGAAGATTGGGAATATGTTTCCAAAAATAAAGATCGTAGAAAAGACGAAGAGACCGATGCCTCGGACGATTCTGACAGCGCAGAAAGGCCGTTGGTAGTCATTGAAAATGCCGAATCGGAGGAGGTGATTGAGGGTGATGAGGCGTTTCACAGAGTATCTGCCGGTACTTACAGACTGCCCACTGGATCTGTTAAGAAACAATCTCGAGGGAGAACATCCAAATCGCAGGCATCTTATCGACGCCTCAGAATCTCTATGAAATCTCTCTTCACAAGAAAATTATCTGGCAAATCAAAGTCTTTTCTCAAAACTGGTAAAAAAGCCAGAGAAAACTTGCAGCCTCGATCGCCGAAAAGATCCACCGAGAAATCCTCGAAGCAGCGACGGAACATAGTCGAAGGATCGAACGCAACTGGAGTTAGTGGGCTGAAGCAGAGGGTACCCAACTGTAAAGTCGGGAAGAAGAAAGAGGGTGGCAACTCTGCTAGAAGGAAATGCGGACGTCATATAGGAACAGCTTCCTCGTCAGGTAAGTCATGTTGTGTATCCCATCATCGTTATGTGCCTGTTTCAGTCTTATGGTTTGATGTCCTCAACAGCCTTTGATTACTGAATTGTGCGATGACCGGATAACAGGTTGCAGGCTATTCTGAATCTTCAGTCATTCTTGAATAAAGGAACTTGAAATACCTGCAATGTTTCAGTAGTTGTGGAAATATGACTTTTTGTAAGGGGAGTGGATTTTGGATAATGAAGTTTAACCCCGTTAGCTCCACTGTTTTACAGAAGAGATTGGCATTTGGGTTATTTTCGCCAAAATCCTATAGAGCAATTAATTGTTTTGTTATCCAGCCGCTATTTTCCCCATGAAAAAGAAAACTTATCTCAGCGTATTCGAGAATAGATTCC
Source organism: Peronia peronii (assembly GCA_039654565.1). Taxonomy (NCBI): domain Eukaryota; kingdom Metazoa; phylum Mollusca; class Gastropoda; order Systellommatophora; family Onchidiidae; genus Peronia; species Peronia peronii. The sequence goes on from JBCEWB010056980.1 coordinate 10,339, forward strand.
TATCAATTCAGTATCGAAGCAACGAAATCTTTTCCTCTTTTATAACAGTATTCGACACAGTTGTGTCATCCCTCGAAATTTCATTAAGAATGCTCAGTTTTCCTGAAAGCGTTGGCTATGAATCCAGTTATCATGATTTTACACACATTTTACGATATGTCACGCTAAAATTTCAGTATTTACGTATACACTTTTCTCTTAGCTTCAGTGTAGCCTGCTTAAGAAAACTATTCCATTATTATATTCTCATTATAGAAAATTGGGGATCATGGGCATTTTACAGGGTCTTACATTGCTGAGTTAGCCAGTTTGATTTAGCAGTATGAGAGTGGCGTCTGTGCTGATTTTTTTTCCAAGTTTAAATGTAAAGCTGGGCGTCTGTCTTGCTGACTGTTTCAGTTGGGAACGAAGAGGCCTTTTAATCAGCAAATCGTCTTGTGATGACCACATTGCTAAACATTTATTTGCTATCCATTTTAAGATACCCTAACAACTTTCGAGGCTTTTAAAGCACAGCTTACACGATAGGGTTAAACAGTTATTTTTCCCACAGAATAGAATACGAGATCACAAGAAATTACTATTCATATGGCAATATTAAAGATTACGGGTCTTTAATGACAGAGTGTATGCACGAAGATTTTTTGAAAAGACGAGAGACGACTAGAGACAACTGTTTGAAAAGCAAAAGGAAATAGTGTTGCGACATTTTAACTTCTGTATGAGCTTGTAATTTTTAACTACAGCTTTCAAATTGAGTCTAGTTATTATTATTACAAAGTTTTAATTACTGCGTTCAAATCAATGATGAAAGACTTCCCAAGCCATGACTACAAACTCCAGCTTCGATGACTCTTATCAATTCATGTGACTACCGACCCTCAAGTCTTGTCTGCGGTGGATCTTTTCTCTCATGACAAAGCACAGCATCTGTCAAAATACAAATAAGTGAAATTCAGTCATTTGCAGCGCTGCCATTTCCAGATCTTGATGACAACAATAACTTCAACAACAAATGACATACCTAATATGCACCAAACCCTAAACCAGAAACACAGAAACAACGACCGTTCACTATTTCGAACTCTCTAATAGACTGAAATATGACACAAATAATTTTCGATTTTTGTTGTTGTTGTTGTTATGTCGAAAAATCAGCTTTTTTTTCATTATTTGTGTCCTTTGTCTGGCAAAATTGGACTGCTTGAAGTTCTTACCCTGAAATTGTATTAGGATGGCTTTAGTAAAACTCGAGGCCAGGAGAGAGAGAGAGAGAGAGAGAGAGAGAGAGAGAGAGAGAGAGAGAGAGAGAGAGAGAGAGAGCGAGAGCGAGAGAGAGAGAGAGAGAGACAGACAGACAGACAGGGACAGACAGACAGAGATACGTAAGGAGAGGAAGAAGGCGTGTGTATGTCACTTTCTTCGGATGTAAGATGAGGTTAAACTATGGCTGAAAAGCACAGTTCAAAGAGATCAATAGTCCAGACTTATAACACGACATCCGTTTCTACCTGAAGGGGATGATCTGAGCAGGGAAGTTTGAGAGTGAGGTTGGAGTAGAGGGGTGGGTAAAGCAAGGCAGATAATTTAATGTCTTTCCTACCAACTTCATTTCATTTTGTGTAGGGTAATTATGCATGACATATTCCGGGTTTGTTCGATCAACAAGCGATTTTGTTTTAAAATTGTGAGCATCACTTAGACAGATCAGAGGTTCTCAAATATTTTAGGTCTTGTTTGTCCCTGGCAGTTTTTCGAACATACATTCAGCACAGAAAATTCGAACATGCTAATCTCGAATTCAAGAAATGTCAAACGTCATTATCGGCCACGTTTAAATTCCTATGCTTTGTTTGTAATATTACTATGTATTTCTCGAACTCCCAACACGCATTTCTCGAACGGTTTTATCATCATCTATCAGATCTCAAAGCGGCAGAATGTCTGATCAGGCCCATTTTTTTTTGTCTGGCGACGCGCGCCCTAGGTTGTTGGTGATAAAGGAAAGGCGTGCGGAAGAGCTAGGGGTAGACAGTGTATAGTCAGTGTAGGTCTAAATTTGAGCCTCATTGAAGATAAAGCACCGGGAGAGGATGGGGTGGTAATAGAGTTCCGCGAGATTTCGGGACAAACTCAACGGGGTTTCCCGCAGAAAGTGTTTACAACCCGGAAGTGAGGCAAACATGCGGCATTCGCAGTCTCTCAACTAGGCAAGGTAAGAATAAGATATCAAATGCTTTTAACATTAGAATTTGCCTTATGTCATTTGACACACCAAGCTGGGTAGGAATGGGCTAATTTATGGTTATGCTATTAGCTGGTACTGTCACTTTCGCCTTTAGGGTGTCAGTCTTACACTCCAAAATATTATCTGGGTCCAACTCGATGCCCAGACTCTCAGCACTTCGACACAAGTCAACAAGGTCGTGTTTCCTAAAACCATTTATGGCTCGCTCATAAATAATCTTGTAGCTCTTAAACAAGATTTGATCTTGAAGTCCATGGAATACAATAAATTCATAAAATACTGATAACTTACCGGCAAACAAGTACATCAACACAATCACAATGAAGGCGAAGCGCTATTGTTTACAAGATTTAACCTATTTCCGCTCTGAGTCGACCGGAATTACGCCAGTCTCTTTCCTACGTAATTATTAACACTACCCACTACTATTATTGTTTGGAGAGTATCTAGGTTCAATTGGCTTTGAGTCTGTCATTCGTAGAGAAGAGTTTTGACTATAAATTTCCTTCCCACCGTAACAGGGTCACGCCAAGAAGTGTGACAAACTTTCGCGGGTCGATGGAATTTTTCCAAATTATTCCCAGAATACTGTTAAGATCGACAACATTAGTCTCGTCATAGTTATTTCCCCACAGCAATCCTTCCACTCCTTTGTTAAAAAAAAAAAAAAGACCTTCATGGAAATCTTGAACAATTTTTTCCATCCCCGGAAAATATGAGTTTTCCGTGCTGGACTGCAACTTTCTATCTCGCGTACGGTTTTGCTTCTTGACTTGAATTTACATTTTCTATCTTAATGAAGAAACCCCCCTAAGGCACTATTTTAACATATCTTTTCTACCATTATTCTGTTCAGGTTTTCTCTTTTCAGGGATTGTAAGAAAACCATGCCCAACTGTCTCCCCCCCACCCCCCCCCCCAAGCCCCGCGAATCCTCTCTAGTCTCCGATAGAGTAATGCAAAATTCGAAATTTATGCAGCGGTTAAACATTTCGGAAGAGAGGCCGCTTCGGACTATCATATATCAAAGCCTTCGTAGAGGGGAGTCGTGGGTTGGTTTTTTTTTTAGGGGGGGGGGGGGGGACTCTTGGATTGGCGAGTTTCGGGTCAAAATGTCGATTCTGTTTTTTTGCTGTTGTTGTTGTATTTTTTTAAAAGAGTAATCATTTCTGTTGCAGGTTATAGGTCCAAAATGTTCCTATGACTAAAACACATTATTTATTACAGATTTAAAAAAAAAGTAATTGAGGATGAGGGGGGGGGGGGGGGGGGGGGGGGGGAGGAGAGAGCCAAATT
>JBCEWB010056991.1:0-13881 GCA_039654565.1 Peronia peronii
GGACAAGAAGAAACACTAAGCAGCAGCTCCCAATCTTCTGATCTGACTGCCGGTCACTGTTTTATCCATCTACATGTGGATCTATAGTAGATCTTGCTGATTTACCCTCCACCATCAACGCTTTCCCATTCACAGCTAGGGCAACCTTACATGAACTGGATAGCTTGCATCACATTACAATAGAATAAGATCTGTCGGGCAGTGAGGCAGAGAACAGTTAACAGAATGGAAAGCCGGTTGGGGGAGGGGTGGGGGGGGGGGGATAGATAGCGGGTGCCTGTTCGTCTCACTTTCGGTCTCATTTATGGTTGGCTGGTGCACAGTGGGCGTGGCTGAGTGACCATCATGAGGCGCGATGGGGTAGCAGCGGACTGAGTGGGTGAGACTGATAGGTATCGTTGGTGCTTAGCACAGAGCTGCAAACAATTCAAAAATTCGTTAGCAGTGAAGCGGTTAAAGAAGGAGAAGTGCTGCATATGAAAGTGTGACAGAAAACATACAAATCACATGTCTCCATTATGTCTTTACAAATTTGATCAGAATCAATAAATATTAACTGAAATTCTTTGACATACAAATATTACATTATGACTTAGAGCTACATATATGTGACATTTCAACATGATAAATTATGGTAAACTATGGATGAGTGATAGATTTGGAGCAAAACTATGCATGATTGACATTCCTCCCATTACACCAGGGAACAGCAACAGGTGGATGTTTCTCTGACTTACGCCAGAGCAGATATTGTTATCAAAGTTTCAGCCCTGGCACATACACAGTTACACTTGAGGTGCAGGCTCCAGGGAGAACCTCAGATACAGCACAGCAAATTGTAAGTGTACTTCATCTGTTTATCTTGATGCTTTTCGTGCACTTGAACTGAAGTGGCAAACTTTCTTTCCTGAAATTAGATAAATATACATTTCATTGTATGCTCTGAAATTCAGAGGATTGTGAACTTATGGGACATATTTCTTCTGTGGGATGGAAACTTTGAAGATGAGGTATGAGGGGGAAGATAAAAAATAACATCTGTAGAGCTTTTGATTTGTTTTTGATGATAACTTAATTTGGTATATTTTCTGTGATTGAATCATCGAGGCTGATTTAATTCAGATTCTTCATGTGATTACTATGTAAATTTAGACCTCAGCAAATAGCATATTTGAAAAGCTTCAGCAAAACCTTTGGCAATGCCCTCCCCAATCAGCATAAAATTTTGCACATAGGCACTTATTTCATATATCTAAAAATTTATGCCATGTTTTAATTTTCATATTCACTTTAGTTTGTTTGTTTTTCGGCTCATTTATTAGTTCATTAAAATATATCTTTTTCATAAACTAGAAGAGAACCCAGGGCTTTCATGGGAGATTATTTAAATGTAGGTCAACCCAATACTGCCCCGCAACTTAAAGTGTATGGCAAGTGTGTGCACCATGATGTTGATATTTTGGATGATTAAAGTGAATGTTGCTCAAAGAAAACGTGTTTGGTGTTTTGAAGGTGTCATCCTATTGAACGTACAATTCAGATCAAACGCTCTTGCGAGTTTGCTATTCAGTTATTATCTCCTTTTTAGAATAACATCAAATACAGTAAGCTTTTGTCAGGTTTATGTAAGTAGAAACACAGATCTTTATGCAACCGTGCTGTGTGCCCAGTTTCATATGGATACATTCAGTAGCTTGCGAGTCCATAAACCTTTTATGGGTTTTGTTGCAGATTTATGATACAAATACATCAGTTTGTGACACATGTTTGCTGCAATTTTTACCCCAAACCACATTTCTCCCTGCTAAGTGAAAACACATTGGCAAATGCATGCATAAAATTTTGAATAAATCCATTTTACATATTTGCATAGACGCAATGAAAAAAACTGTTGATTAATTGAAATGGAAAAAGAAAAATGACTGAAATTTGAGTTCTGAGATAGCAACACTTACTTTTAGTATTTACAAAATTTGTGGAATATGTGGACATATATAGAAGTGCTCTTTGTTTTCTTACTTGCATAATGTCTGCTCTTGTTCAGTTTTCCCCCTGAGCTGTTTGCAGAGCAGCATTTTACTTCATTTTCATCCTTCTCTACTAATTTTTTTATGAAATGCTGCAATACATTCTTAAAGTTTTACTTTTGACACATCCTTTTCCTTTCAAGTGGTTATTTTTGACGGCATGAGGCTATTGGTAACTTTTTAATATACAAATTGTTGAAAAGAAGTGGCTATAGTTTCAAAAGCACCAAACCTCTGAAAAAAATCAATGAGATGACCCAGAATTTGTTATCCCTCCCCTTCTCCTTCTTTTCTAATCTATGATCTGTAAACTACAAAGTCTTAGTGTGATTTAAATTAGTGATATGATATTGAATGTCAATGGTCAGTGTCAAAATGGTTCATTATGAATTCTTTGTATCATGTTGTGAATTGAAGCAGAATGCCCATTATTTATCGAAAGACATATGAAGCTACAATAGCTAAATCAAATTAACTATGACATTAATATTAAGAAATCTGATGTTTTCTGTTGACAGGTTGAAGTTCTGAACACTCAGGACTTTGTTCCTTTGGCCAGTGTGGTCTGTGAGTCCTGCTCAACCTTGGGCAGTTACAGGGTAAGCTCCAGCCAGCATGTGTCCTTGGCTGCTGCCTGTGAAAACTGCCAATGCACACCTGCGTTTTCCTGGAAGGTAAGCAAGAATGATCTATTATTGTTGTTTATTAACACATTATCTCTGCATTTTTTTTTAAATTTTATTTTCCATCCATTTTTTATTATTTACTGCTTAGTGGAAAGAGAAACCCATATTCTTTCCCTAGAATTATGATACCCTTCTCCATAATTTTGTTGCAAAAAATCACTACATTTTAAATAAATAAATCTGGCTAATTTATTGGGAAAAAAAAATATGCACTGTTGCCAAATAAAACAAAATTTTTAGCCATTGTCAGTTTTAACTATACAAATAATGGGGGAAAATTGGTAAGGTTCCATTTCTCATATATCGGTAAGGAGCAAAGAATGAATCAAACATCTCTTGTCTACAGTTGGCTGTACAGTTGTCTATAGTTGGCCTGATCATTCCTTGTCTGTCAGTATGCAAATTTATATAAACTGGAACATTGTACAAACATTAGTATGCTCTCAAAAAATATCTTTCAACATTCAATTGATTCTTTGTTATTCTCTGTCAGATCTATGAGGGTCAAAATAAGATCACCCTAGACAGCACGCAGACATCTACAGGTGTTTCAAGTGAATACCTGGTTCTGTCCAAGTGGGGAGCCCTACGGGATGGCATTGACTACACCTTTGTGGTGTTTGTGTCATGTGCAGCTGTTACAGCCAACGTGGGCACTGCCTCTGTTTCACTCTCCGCCAACTTACCACCCACAGGAGGATATTGTTCTTTCACACCAACAGAAATCATTCCTTTGGAAGACCAAGTAGGTTCTTTAAATAATTGTTGTGTATGAGATCATTGTCGAGATTGTGTTGTCTTTACCTTGATAAGAGAAAAATATAATAATCAATTTGGAATATATTAGATGAGACAAAAGAATGAGCTTTATTCTCTCTTTTTTTTTTTTTTTATACGTTTTAATCTTTAAGAAGATATTGTCAGCAAAAGGAGCCTGGTGGTTCCTGATATTCGTGGGAAGGGTTTTGAAAATAGGGTATAAAGGGGAAGGAGGTTCTTTTTTATTGTTTGCCATTGATTTGGATATTGCTTTATTATTGGCAGTGTGAAACTGACTATGTCATCAGCTGTGACATTCTAGAGCATTGTTTTTTCCTATCAAGTCTTACATTTTAAAAATCTGTCTGTTTATGTTATTGTAGGTCATGTTACTTAATGTTACTCTTTTTGTTCCATTCTCAGTGTTATTTCTCTTTGTTTGTTTATTTGTTATGCTTTAGTCTTTACTGCAGCTTCCACTCCTCTTAGAATACTGCAACAGACCAAGAACATAATAAAAAAATGATCTGATGGTATACATATATTTATGCTTATATGATGTATATATGTATGCATAGAAAAAGTGTCATATGTGTGCTTGTATTGTATTCTTCATATATTTTGTTGAATTTATTCGCACTAGTCAAGATGTATTTCCTTATGGATAATAACATATTGGTATTCATATTCATATTCATATATCTTCTCTGTAGATCTCAGTGACTTGCACCAGCTGGTATGATATCGACGATCCAGAATCACTCATCTCATACAAGATTTATGTGGATACCCTGAATCCTCACACTGGTCAGAATGAGACCTATCCACTATATTCTGGAATGGATGGCTCCCAGTCTGTCTACCTGGGATCATTCACAGGCAAATCAGTGGTCCTGAGAGTTATGGTATCAGATGTGTTTGGCGCCACTGCACTTGGAGGCCAAAGGTAGGTCACATCTAACCAACTTATTTCTATGATTGGCCTTCAAATGAGTTCTGATATGATTCTTAGCTAGTTATTTGTAAAAATATATATTTTTACAAATGATTTATGCTAGTCATTGATAATGTCAGCTTGTTTTGTAATTTAGTTGACTTTTCTTCAGCAGTAAAGTTAAGTAGTAATAGTAGAAAAAGTACTTTATTGTCAAGAGCAAGATTTTGTTCAAGTCTCTGACTTATCCATTTAATATTCTTCAAACAAGTGAAGTTTCATAGTATTGCCAGTAAAGAAAAGCAAATATCACTAAACTGAAACTGATGGGTTTGTTTTTAAAAGAAACCATTATTTGATAGCTTGCTCAAGGCATAAGTTTAAAATTAAAAAAAAAAATTTCATTGCATTTGTTTTGAACTTACGTGTCAGATCTCTTTGGTTATAGTGAATAATTTGAGTAATTGTAGAAACAAACAAACAGAAAAATAAATGAACTCTCACATATAAAACTTGTAATGTGAGGAGACAAATACTTATTTTACTAGCACTTTAGCATTCTGCTTTCCGTTGGATGTTGAGATGTTAGAAAGATGGTGTTGCATTTCAATATTTTCTTCTTCTTCTAGCACTATCCAGTTCAGAACAGTCACCTTAGGGAATGGTGTAACAAAGACAGACTACCTGCAGGCCCAGGCAGATGATGTCCTTTCTGCCCTTATCAAACAAGCTTCTCCCTTCTCCTTGCTGCAGTATGCTATAGCTTTAGGCCAGCAGCTCAACTCTGAGTCCCAGAAAGAGTATGAGGCAAATACAGCTGGACAAGGCATGCTTCAAGAACAGAGACGAGCTGCCATACGTGATGCTGTTACGATATGTTTGTCTACATCAGTGCCAATATCAACTTTAGAAGATGTTCAGCAAATGGCATTTGCATTGAAATTACTTACAGTAAGTTGACATCACTTTGTCATTCAGTCTACTATAAAATCATTACTCTTGCAGACTTTCTACAGTTATCATTAAGTGGCCCATCCATACACTCTGATCTTATGTTGAACTGTTAAATTTTAACTTCAACCTGCGAGAGTTTAAATTACTGAGAACTGTAAGGCCATACTGTTTTTGCTTGCTAATTGATAGATACCTTTGCAGCTCTACAGATGCTCAAGCACTCCCTAAACTGTGATGTTTCACAATAGTATCCATACATTGTGCTTTGTGACAGTCTTCAGATTGAAGTGTATTTGAATAAATCAGTGTTTTTCTGGTGTATGATTGATAAGAATGACAATTACAGAAAAATATTGTTGAGATGAAAAAATATACAAAGAAGTTTAATTTGTTAAGATATTAGTGGTGATTTTGACTTGTTTCACATATTTGTTCCTAACAGGACTATTCTATCGAGTACCTGACAGAGGATAGTCAGGTGTTAATGGTAGGCACTCTGCAAACTATGGTCAACTTGTTGGGCCAAATAGTCAGTGTTGGACTTGATCGTGAGGACATCCCCACACAGGATCTAATGATCATCATCAATAATCTATTAAGTGCTGCCAATGCCCGCATGTTTTCCTCTAGCAGTGTATGGGCATCTGGTCGAAGTGTGACAATTGATAGCTTTAATACAAACTTCCGAGATCTGCGGCCCGAGATCACTTCAATGGTTAGTGGGATGCAGTTTGTGGCCATCAGCCTGGATCCTTCTCACAGGAGATCAGTGGCCTCTGCGGTTATGCCATTGTTAGAGAAAATTTTAGTCTTCACACTACAGACCATGATGGTGAATGAGGAAGGTATCACATTTAGTCTGGAAGGGATCAAGGTTAGTTTTTGAAAATGTTTTTTGCTTTTATTAGTTACTGATGTTGTTCTTTAGTTTGTCTGTGCACTCTCTGTCATATAAGGGCTTTTCATTATCAGTATTGTGACTAAATTGCTATATTAGTTTTGTTTCATTTGATATGTGAGAGAAACCTGATTCCAAGCTGTTCCTGACTGAAGACATCTTGGAGCACGTTATGGTGTAAAATTTGATTTAGATCAGATCATTCCAATATAAATGTAAGACAAATGGATTTAAATCATTTTTTGATGGGACTTATAGAAACTAGCATGGAGCAAATGAATAAAACATTGTAAATCAGATTTGGATCAGGGAACATGGTCTAACTGAAAATTGTAAAAGGGAGTGAAAGAGGATTTGATGATAAGTCTCAATATAATTATTTAAAAGTTCAAAGCTACATGCCAGAGATATATATATATATATATATAGGAACATAGTAAATACATGAACATTCCTTCAGTTAGAGATCCAGTGCATTCTGAAGTGGATCAGAGAAATTTAGCACCTTGGGATGAATGCAATCCACATTGAGAATGACAAGATTAATAGACATTGTCTCATTAAAAAACACAAAAGTCTTTATGCATTACATTTAAATTACTGTTTGCTCGTTGTTACATTCTAAGATTAAAACTTTTCTTCCTTTTTATACAGATCAAAGCATCGAGATCATATGCTAAAGACATCGAGTTGCTGTATCGCTCTGATACCACACAGATTACATTCCCTGCCTCACTTCTGTCCCAGACAAAAGTAGATCTTGATGAAGTGCTACAAGTGATCATCAGTCACGAGCAAAACCCATATACCTATGGCTACAGTAATGCAGCTATAGCCTCTGTCCCTGTACAGACCTTATCATTTTATGAAACAAATGGCACATACATACAGGTGGCAAATCTTGCAACAGCTGAGAGAATTCAGATGTATATGTTTGGAGCCAGCACAAATTTGACCTCATCGATTACCAGCCAGCAACTGAGTGAAAGTAATGTGTACAATCCAACAGCATTGATCAGCTATAAAACTGTGGAGATCTCACCAGGCAAGACCAAATTGTGGAAAGTTCCAGATGTTAGCGCTAATGCTCAGACTGGAATTGGAGTGCATGTTCAGGTATTGAAATTTTTTTCTTTTTTTTCCTTTGTCCGTTATTTCTTTATTTGTGGTTTAGTATGTTTTTTGATGGCTTCTTGTCTAAGGCCATACTCTATGGAAGCAAATAAGAAGAGGCAGGCCATACAAGATCTGACTCAACATTCTGCACAGTGGACTGGTCATCATATTGCTGGGAACAACAAAGGACTGAAAGCAATGGAGATCCTTGACTACTGTCTCTTGCATGGCATCCCAACGACATTAGTCATGTGAACAGTGATGATGATGACTGTTTTGTTATTCCTTCTTTCATTCATTCTTAACTTCTTTGTACCGTTCTCTCTGTCTTGTTTTCATTGACATCCTTCATTCATTTCTGGCTTTCCATTCCCCAGTTACGTGTCCAGTTTGTACCAAACAATACAGCCATCAGTAATGCTTCCAGTGTGACAGCTTACCTAGGGGTCAACTTCAGCCCAAGTTCAGATCAGCATAGTCAGTTGTTGACTTTGACTCCTGAGCTCATGGCTCAAGGAGTTGATCACAAAAGATATACATTTTTCAGAAAGTAAGTAGATCTTTGATATTAGCTAGATCCAAAATCTTTGCTGTTTGTTTCTTTCGGAATTCTTTCTGATTTTGACCTATAATTATGTCTTTCATGAAATGAAGAAACACACAGTAAATATATTAATTCACCTTTATGACTTTGCAAAACTGCACACAGGAAAATATTGCTCATAGTCATTTAAGAAATTTTGTATTTTTGTAGCTGTTATTTTTTTTTGTCTTCATTGCATGTGTAGAAGAAAAGAAAGACAGCAGTGGTGCAAAATCTGTTTAGCTGATGCATATGTTTCACTTTTTATTCCCCCCCCCACCATTTAAAAGGTGTGAAAATGCATGGTCTTTATGAAAATACTGATAGTTGTATATTTTAAATCATCTTTGTTCACTTTTCAGTGATCTCACAGCATCTGACAATTCATACATCACTGCAAAGAATAATGATAGAAGCTATACTGTGGTCTTGTCAGTTGGCACTTACTTCTCCAATTGTGAGTTCTTTGACACCGTGCAACAAGAATGGTCTACTGATGGGTGCCAGGCACAAGAAGAATCCACTGCCAGCATCACATCATGTCAGTGCAACCATTTGACATCATTCAGCGGCACTGGCATTGTCTCCATCACAGATATTGACTTCTCCGATCTGGCTGTGAGTCTGTGCTCATAAATATCTCATTTCACCAAAACTTTTGCATGGCTCTGAATCATAGTGGATTCAAATGTATTTGAGTTTTGATCTGCAGGAAGCCATGTAAATTTAGTAACCTTTTTTGTGTATATTGATCTGCATTAATATATTTGAAAATTACTGACACTTTATTGGCATAATAAAGCTGTAAATTGTTGATGTGCTATTATCTGTATGAGTTATTTAGATGGTTTCATAATTGGCAGCTAAATTCATTGGGACATAATTATGTGATTTACCAGTAAAATATATCATAGCGTTTAATTCTAATGTACGAATGTGTGTTATCTGACCTTGCTTTAAGATTAAATTGCATCCTAAACCGGTTTGTTAAATGTTGCATCATTTTTTCTTAATGATTTCGTATGAAGCTGAAAAGCATTACTTTATTGATTTTTTGTCTGTTATGGAATTTTTCAAATTTTTGTGATTTCTAATAAAGAAATTTATTCAATTCAGGATCTGGATTTTTCTACAAACCCAGTTGTCTTCATTGCTGTTGCTGTAATACTTGCTATCTACATCCTTGTGGTCTTCATTTGTTATTATTTGGATCGCTTAGACTTATCCCGCATTTCTAGAATACCACTGTGTGGAAGAAATGGCCCATTTAAGTACGAGATCACAATTGTCACAGGCCGTTACTACCATGCAGGTGAGCGAAGTAGTAATTCTAACTGTACTTCTAATAGCATGTATAGCTAGTTTCTCTTATGTCCTCTTCAATCAAAGAAATTTAATTTACATTAAAAAACAGTTAAATTTTTGCAAATACACTGTGAATATGATCCAAGACAGAGGTCTTTCATCGGTTTCAGCCAAAAACCATGTCCTTTTCATTATATTCAGTTTTCAGTTCTTGTTTGTTTAGATTCTTAAATGCTTAGTTTTGTAAATGTTTCTTTGTTGTTTTTATAGGAACCAGCGCTCACATTGGTATCAAAATGTATGGCAGTCGGAACAAAGGGGAAGCCAGACACTTGACCAAACCTGGAGCTTTTCAAAGGAATTGTCAGGACACTTTTCGTGTGGCTCATGATGCAAGTCTAGGAGACATCACTAAGATTTTAGTGTGGCATGACAACACAGGTTTATCCCCTTCCTGGTTTCTCTCTCACATCATAGTAAAAGACTTGCAGACACGATGTGTTTACACATTTCTAATCAACTCTTGGCTGTCACTTGAAATGGAGGATGGAGTCATTCAGAAAACAGCCAGGGTTTCAGGTAAATGATACCTGTCATTATTTATTGATAAAGAGCTTACTCTTGAAAATCATATATTCTGTGCAACTTAAATCAATAGAGTGTATGCCTCTGATGGTTAATGTTTGTTGTAGTCATCATTGTCTAGTTTTAATTTATTAGACACCTGTATAGTGGATTTCAGCAGTCTTCATCATTGTCATTGATGTTCTTATAATTGCATGCTATTCACGAAGACTACGAAGAATAACCAATTTTTAATATTAACATAATAAGGAAATGAAAAGAAAAGAATTTGAACAAATTTCGAGAAAAAATTGTCGAGAATGAGAGATGAGAATTAAATAGTAATTCTTCTTCTGTTTGTCCAATGTCAAATTCCACAGTTAATTCTTGACCATCAAATGACTCATTCCACAGATGAGGAAGAGCTGAAGAAATTCCACTCTAAGTTTAGCACTGTGTTCCATGGACGGCTAGCAGATCTACACACTTGGCTTTCTGTGTCAAACAGGCCAGATCACAGTCGTTTCACGCGCGTCCAGAGAGCAACATGCTGTCTGACCTGTGTCTATCTCTATATGTGTATCAATGCCATGTGGTATGGCATATTCAAGGACAAAACAGAAGCAGATGCTCCTTTGTCATGGAACTCCTTTGGCTGGGAGGAAATAATCATAGCAATAATGTCCACCATAGTTGTGCTGCCTTTTTTATTCTCACTGTCTTACATCTTCAAAAAGAGCAGAAGTAAAGTGAGTGTCAGTTTCAGCATTATTCATTTGCTTTTGAATGTTTTAATTAACTGAATAATCAGTCTTGGTCAGCATTATCACTTTGTCTCTAGCCAATGATAAAACTTTGATAGGACTTATTAGATGAGATTAAAATTTCAACTATAAAATAAGAAAACTAAATAAAGTCTTACATGAAGCTAAGTTTATCCAAAATAGAAGTTCATATTTGATATTTGAAATTTGCAGTGCATAAAAGTTTAATAGCGAAATTATTGTTTAAAAAAAAACTCTTGATTTGAAAACTATTTTTTGATTTCGAAAGATATTCCAGGAAAATTACTGAAGATTATGTATTTGTTTCAACAGAAATGGTTGCTCAAGTATCTTAGTTTGTTCATACATCTACAGATAAAAAAACCAAAAGGAGAGAAATTATGAAGGAAAGTTCTGCTATAGCCATAATTTGCTGAAATCCTTCCCTTCTTTTTATTTTTCTCACAGCCTTCCATGTTTCAAGAGGCCTGGCGGCCATCAACAGCCCAAACAATAGAGATTGATGCTGTGTGTGACATGTCCAGAGATGGCGGGTCCTATAGGACAGTGACACCCCTAGGTGACTGGGTCACAGCCATCGACAGAGAGAGCACCACGGACTCTTTTGCTGTAAGATCTGATTTTTATTTTCTATCTTTTCTACCCATCAGTTGCCAGCAGTAAGTCCACACAGAAGACACGTTTTCTTTTAGTTTTGATCAGGGTGGACTTTAACATTTAACATATTTCAGCTTCATTTCATAGGTCAGTTTTGTGTCATCCTGTGTATGCCACTTGAGTGAGATAGTACATGAATCATACTTTTATAGGATGTAACGTTGCTTTCAGTCAAGTGTGAAATATAGTTAAAAATGAAACTCAAATGAAAATAGTTCATATTATATGCTATTTTATACAGGGTGCAAAGTATATAAATATATATATGTATATATATATATATATGGGAATGTGAATATATATATATATTATGTTATGATGTATTTTATGTAATTTATTGTTTTTGTTGTTCTAGCACATGATGGTCCCAATGCTTGACTCATTGATGAGCAGCCATTTACCAGATAATGGCCCAGTTCTCTTTCTAGTCTGGCTGTGTTGCTTGATCATACATTCTGCTTTGCTTATGACAGAGAAAGAAAAATTAAATTTTGATTGACAACACTGCCTTTGCTAGTGCAGGATCACATGAACTGGGTGTCAAACTAACAGTAATTAACTTCCTTATTTAGTAAATTGTCACTCATACCCTTCCTCAGTAGTAATGGGGATATATAATATAATTTGATAGCTGTATCTTCAAATGAATATGGAGTCTCAATCCACTGTGATGGTAGATTATCTGTTACTTTTCTAATTAAGACAATTACAAACTTAAATGTACAGTCTATAACCAACAAACTTATACAGTTTCCATGAGTATATTTTAGTTGTACTAGCTAATGCCTATTTGTAACAGATTAACAGGGCTGTCTGTTACAACTATCTACATGGCAACTACTACCTTTGTAGAAATTAATAGAATCATCAACCATGACAGGCAGAGAGATATAGATATCTCTGGCCTCTTTAGGCCCAGATGTTTAGTTATTTGAACTCCTTTTCATTTGTCTGTGTTTTGGGTAGTTGATGCAGGACTATTTACTTATATGACTGTATAGGATGTGCACTTTAACAAATAATTCAAATAATTTTGTTCCTTGACAAGCCATCATTTTCAAGCAAAGAGTAAAATCACTTGCTGAATGAGAGGGTAAATATATCATTTTTATGAACAGATCCCAGTAGGTTTGAAAAGAACAGCACCAATGCACAGAGGAAAAAGAAAAGGCAGTAGTGATAGCAATGCTGGTGGGAGGGATAGACCTCCGATAACTAGCACAGGCAGTAAAAGGGTATGTCTAGACAAATTATTACTACAATCCCAAGTCTTATTTTTGTGGTTGGCAGGTCCTTAAGCTTGAGCAGTGGAAGGATCAAAATAACTCATAGTCCTGTTTTTGTGACATAATTATATCTAATGACAGAATGGTAGAGAAAAAAAAAAGATATTCTTTAAGAAAGGAGATGATGAACAAAACAATAGGGTGAATACTTGGGAATATGAATTCATTTATTTTTTTCTTTTTCTTTTTTATTTTTATATCATTTTAGAAGCACTTGAGAAATAGCTTTTGCTTTTCATATGTCTTTCATTTATCCTAAAATTCTAAATCTGTTTTTTTTTTTTTTCTTTAATGTGTTAAAGAACAGTAACTTTTTCTAAGTAAAGGTAAGCAGTAAATGCTGTACTTGCAGGAGCTGTGGAACAAAGATAACATCATGCAGAGCTGGCCTGACACAATGCCACCCTGGATCAAACAAGAGAAAGCCAGAATGAAGAGTGGTACAGCTGGCATGGTTGCAAGTTTCAATGTTGCTGCTACTAATGTCAATGTTGACGCAAGCACCAGTGCTGCAGGGACCGAGGGAGCTCATAGTGCTGTCCCATCACACAGGAGCAATCGCTCAGCTAAGACATTCCTCTCTGGCAGTAAGGTAAAAAGCTTTTATGAATAATTTGGTAAATCACAAGGATTACATTAAAAACAGCAATGTGTTGTCCTGACAGCAGGCTTTTTCATAGTTTTCATAGTTAGTTTGCATGGAGTGTCTCATTAAACTTCTGCACACTGGACTAAACTGCCAGCAGTTCATATAATTATTTTGATTAAATATTTCTTCCTGGTTTGCTTTCATAAAATACTTCATTCCTGTAGAATCAGACTCCATATAAAACGCTTAATACCATCCTTCGTTTTCATTTAAAATCCTTCTGAAATTTTTGTCACAGAAAAGCAAACAATCAAATACATGTAGATAAAATGACAAAGTATCTTGCAAAATTGAATAGTTATTTGAAAATTGAAATGTCAAGGATTTTTATTCAACACTTGGGCCTATTACCCAGCTTCTTTTTCCTCTCAGGGATAATTGTGAAAGAACTAAATACATGTGATTTCGGTAGCTAATGTAGTATTTTTTTCTCTGCAGTCTATTGAGGACAGTGATGATGATTTACAGCAACAACTGGATGAAGCAGATGCAGACATAGCCAGATCTGAGGAGAAGAAGAAGAAAAGGCTGGAGAAGTGAGTAAATAGCATAAATGTAACAATAATTTGCTATATCTGTGTGTTATACAATATATTTTAAGGGGGGGGGGGGGGGGGGCTCCTGAAAGTGATTTTTTTTCTTCTTAAAGATGGGCTATTTTAACCTTTTCCCTTGCAT
>JBCEWB010057002.1:0-13881 GCA_039654565.1 Peronia peronii
TAGATAGATAGATAGATAGATAGATAGATAGATAGATAGATAGATAGATAGATAGATAGATAGATTGTGTGAGAGAGTCAGAGAGAGAGAGATGGGGTAAAGAGAGAGAAAAAGAAAGGGAATAATGGTTTGGTCTGTGTGGATTTGTACAATGTGTATGCTCTTGTATGCATAAGTGGGTGGACGAAAGACAGGAAAGAAGAAAGATAAGAAGAGAAGAGGAAAGACAAAAGAAAACGAAGAGGAAACAGTATCTCAGCTGTCGGAAACTTCCAGATACGCGGCCTATGAGATCTAAAAATAGAAAAGTCAGATGGAGCAATCGGAAACAGGCAGGAGTGACACACGCAAACTACAGGAAATGTTTGGAATGCAGGAATTAGCTTGAAAGTTAAGAACTGTCCCGTCTTTTTTCCTTCCGCCTCAGACTCAGGTCCTCCCTCCGTCCCCCAATCTCCCGAAACTGATAATAATAATATTGCTCGCTGCACGAAGATCTGGAGCTACATCTTACCTTTGAAATTGGGGGAGGGGGAAGGGGGATGTTCTGAAGGTGATTTTTAAAAAAATAAAAAATTCAAGATTGGCTGTTTCAACCATTTCCATCGAATCTGGCATGCTCAAAGTAGATGAAAATAGTGTTTAAAAAAAAGAGGACTTTTTCAAACGGTTGCCATGACAACGTTGCCGTCTTGTATTTTGGCATCGATATCCTCCGCCAAATTTTAACGGAATTTGATGAAACTTGGTGAACGTGTTGTTTGACATAATATCTAAAATGTTACTTATTTTCAGCGATTTGTGTACGAAAGATGATTTTCTAGAATTTTTTTTTTAAATGCCATATAGGGAAATTTCAAATTTCGCCGTTTTTTCATTCTAGAAACTGATTTTTCTCAACAACTTACCATGAAAATAGGATGCACATGCAAACATTTTTTGGTCTTGTTATGAAAATGATGTATACCAAATATGGTTGGAATCGGTTTAGAAATAAAAAAAAAAGTTGATAGCAAAATACTGACAAAAATCCGGGTTTTAAGAAAAACGCGTTTAAAGGTTCTTTCTTTCTTTTTTCAGGGAAAAGTTGACATGAAGAGTTTTTTATTCGGCTTTTAGCCTCATAACAGTCCTTTTTTACATGCTAGTCCTCTCGCCATGGCTTATTTGTCTTTGGTGCCTTTTCCTGGCTTTCTGGGCATATCTTTTCTCGGATTTTGTTCCTACCCCATATCATTATAAGGCTCCCATAGAGTCACTTCCAGGTTTTTGATGGCCTATATGTGGTCCCTATATCTTTTTCTGTCCAAACCAAGAATGTCTTGACCTTTACTATGGCATATAGTCCACAGCCGAGCTCCGAAGCAGAAGAAATAAATGAAAGTTTCACTATTTATAGGATATGGAAGTTCATTTTAGACCGCTTGATGAAAGCTTACACTGATAATCTGCGTGATCAGCAGTTTTTTTTTTCTCAGAG
This sequence comes from Peronia peronii, assembly GCA_039654565.1. Taxonomy (NCBI): domain Eukaryota; kingdom Metazoa; phylum Mollusca; class Gastropoda; order Systellommatophora; family Onchidiidae; genus Peronia; species Peronia peronii. The sequence goes on from JBCEWB010057002.1 coordinate 1,481, forward strand.
TAGTCATCCAATGTCCATCCCTGGCACTGGGGCTCATGATATTGCTAAGAGACGTCATGACTTATCGGAGTGACTTATCGCCCGCCTTCCTGATTAAGGCTAAATTTTTGATTTAGTCGGCTGGAACGGTTTTGGGGAACTTCGTTAAAAAAAAAAAATCGAAAACTAGTAATTGGAATAAAATAAAACGAGTTTACAATCTAGGGAAGCTGCAGAAAGGGAAAAAAAATATGATATGGGTGTACGATAAGTATTCTTAATAGTATTGGAGTTTTATACTGACAGACATTTCATATAACGGGGGAGACGTACGCAGTCATATTAAGCTTTGTTTGACAGTATGTCATGTAGATCTAAATATAGATATGTTATGCAATATGATCCTCCATGTAGCAGATCTACTTTATTACTACGTTCAATAGATCTTCTTTAATCCTATCCACATAAGTTGTTGTATGTGTAAACTGGTAAATATGGCCCAGATTTTTTTTTTTTAAATGTGACGACATATTTACATGCATTGGATTTCAGAGATTGTGTAGAAACATTGAATTATCATAGCGATAAGAAGAAAATTCCACTTTTAAAGTTCTTTTAGAGATATGGCCAATCATAGCGCCTTCTTTCTGTTCCCGTTCATTGCCATTTCTATGTGCCATATAGATTCAGCATGTCCTTTGTTTGCTCAGTTTTCTACACCTGCGAAGAGTACACTGTACTCCTTTTTGTGCGTAAAAAAAAGGGGGCGGGGTGCATTGTTCCTCTATTTCCACAACTTGCGCGATTATTTGGTAAGTCCAAATGTGGAACAACTTTTGTTTTCATCACTAAACGTTGTGTCCTGTTTATATACGTTTACTCATGTCACATTAGTGTCCCGTCCATCGATGTTATGTGAGACTCGTATCCGTGCTCCATCTCCAAACTTGTGCAATTTCCGTCCTTGTGTAGACCATGGTTTTTGTTGGCGTATATCATACACTTCTGTTATTTGTCAGTAAATGTCGTACCTTATTAATTTATACCCAGGATGTCACCTTGATGCTCTCTCATACTTATGCATGCTCGTCAGTGTTCGTTCCTGTCGAGAGCCAGAGATGGAATAATGACCAGCAATGTCATGATCATTATTGAATCTATGTATCCTCCAAATCCAGAGTTGTGCCGAAAGCGAGTTGCACATCGAAGTGGACAGAGAAAATGGTTAAACAGCAAACACACGAGCAGGCAGACATCCACATATATTTTTTTTGTATGCATTCAGTAGCTCTAGACGGACGGACAGATGGACAGACGGACGGACGAACGAACGGCCAGATGAATAGATGGATAAATGGATGGATGGATGGATGGATGGATGGGTGGATGGATAGATGGATGGATGGATGGATGGATGGATGGATGGATGGAGGGATGGATGGATGGATGAGAAAGAAAGAGAGGGATTTCAAGACGGTGCGTGTGGAAAGAAAACTTGCACTGGTGGTCATTCATGTTTGATGTCACATAATTTTTCAGAAAGTTCAGATTGTCTCTTTCCATCAGACATATCCTCTGCCCAGGTCTCGGCGGATGTCTGTCGATATTGTTGTTATTGTTGTTGTTAATGGTGATGATTTGCCGGGCAAATTAATTCTGCTGTCTTGTCCAGTTTTTTCCCTTTTCACGTCTTTGTTCTTTGAGTTCCTAGGGCAACGTTGACTCTGAACTATGCAAAAGCTGTTTTTTCCCTTCTCGTTCTGGTTCTTCATTCTGTCTTTCCACATTGTTCTGGCTAGTCTCTCCTGTCTCAGCTTTCCCCGATTTCCACCCTGTTTCTCAGCCTCATTCGTCCACCCTCCTTACTTTCCTTCTTTCTTTCTCCCCTTTTCATTCTGTCTATTTCTCATCTCTCCTGTTTCCCACCATCTGTGCTTCACTTCCTTCATCAGGTTTCTTTCGTTTCTTTTCTTCATTCTGTCATTCCACGTTGTCTCAAGTAGTCTTTCGTGACTTCACTTTTTCGAGTGTTTTCTTGTCTCTTAACCCCTGATTTCTTTTCTTTTCTTTGTTTTATATAATGCACCGTTAATTTATACTCGTGGCATCATCGGTCGGTTTCTTCTTGCTGTCGTCTCTCTCCCCCCCTCTCTCTCTTCCCTCTCTCCTCTCTCTCTCTCCTCTGTCATTCTTTTCCATCACTTTCGTCTTTTCTCTTTTTCCTCTCGCTCTCTCATTCTGTCTGCTTCTATCTTTTCTCCCGCCATCGCTCTTTCTGTGAACTCTCTCGGTCTTGCTCTCTCTCTCCACCCTTTCCAACTCTTCAATTTTATCTGTCTTTTTTTCCCTTTCTCTCTTCCTCTGATTCTCTTTCTTTCTCTGTTTCTCTGTGTGGCCTTCTGCGCTCTTTTCTTCCCCCGTCTCTCTCATTGCTTATAGTTTTATATCGCTTTCTCTCTTTCTCTCTCTTTCTCTCACGTTCTCTCCCGCTCCCCCTCCCAAATTTCCCTCTCTCTTACTTCCTCCTTCTTTACTTCTTCTTTTCCCTCTTCTCCTATGTCTTCCCCGCCCCACGATCTTCCTGGGTATATCCTTTCTAGCTCTCTCTTGTTCCCGCGTCCCTGTTTACATTCGTGTCCTCTCTGCCCCCCCCCCCCCACTATTTTTTAATTTCTCTCTCTCTCTCTCTCTCTCTCTCTGTCCGTTCTCCATAAATTTTCCCATCCAAAGCATGTTGTGCTCTCTGTTCCCCCCCCCCCCCTCGTTCCTTTACATCCTCCCCCTTCCTTTGTGCTTCACTCTCTTTGTGTCTTTTTCCGCTCGTTTTGTCACCAAACCCTCCTTATCTTACCCTCTTTCCTCTACCTTTCCCTCTGTGTCTTTCCTTCCCTTACTCTGATCATCTCTAGTTCTCCCTGTCTCCTTTCCCCCATAACCTTCCCGGCCCGCGTTCTCTCTGATTCGCTTAAATCTCCCCTTTTTTCGTTCTCTCTCACTTTCCTATTCCTTCTCTTGGCGTTTTACTCCTTTTTTTCGCTCTCTTCCTTACATGTCTCCCTCTTTAGTTCCACGTCGTCCCCTCCATCAGACTTTCTGTCTTTCCCTCTCGTTCTCGTTCTTTACCTCTCTCGTTCTCTCCCTCTCTCACTCTCCCCATAACTTTTCCAGTCAGATCTTTTTCTTCTTTACCGCTCTCACGCTCTCTCTTGCGCTCTCTTCCCCCTCCCTTTGTGTTTTGCCGTGTTCTACATCCTCTCTCTATCTCTACTCCTTACATAGCCTCCCTTTTTTACCTCCGTGTCTTCTCTCTCTCCCTCCCTCACTTTATTTCCCCCCTTTCTTTTTTTCTTCGTCTCTTTCTTTCTGCCCATCTTGCATCGTCTCCCTCCTTTCTCTCTCGCATTGCCCATAGATTCCCTCCAGCCAGATCTTCTTGTGTGAATTAACATTGATTAGTTGTGTATATAAAACGACCAGCCGCCGCCACTAAACGAGCGGCCAGGACCCCACCCACCCACCTACTCACCGACAGGCAGACTGAGAAACCGAGACCCCGGCGATATTATTATCAGATTGGGGTTTAGCGAGTTCACTTTAGCCGTTCGTTTAGCCCCATAAATAGTTCTGTTCTGGTACTGATCCCATACCGACTCCCTCCGCCTTGGAAACAAAATCAATAATATGCAGTTAATCAACAAACCAAATCCCCGCACACGAACCTTTTCTTTTCTTTCTTTCATTTTCTCTTTGTCTTTTATTTTCGTTTTGTCCGAGATTCTAAGAGTATTTTTATTACTGGACTGTTTTTGAATGTATTTTAAGAAAAAAGGAAAGTCATCAAGGAATGAGAAAAAAAGAAATTTAATTTATTAAGAAAATTATTATTGTATGTTCTTGAAATGCTGGATATACTGCGATAATAATGTACTCAATCAACAAACCAGGTCCTGCATCCTGTTGTTTATTTATTTATTTATTTTCCCAAGATGATGGGAATAAAGAGAAAGATGGGCATTATTTTTTCTTTCTTTTTCTCTCAGAATTCTATGTATTGTGGTAAATATGGAGTCGCAAACGAAATCCTGGTCGACTTCTTTCTTTCTTTCTTTCTTTCCTTTTTTCTGTTCTTTCATTCTGCCTTTTTACTTTCTATTCTCTCTCTTGTTCTATTTTGTCATAGCCAAACAGCTATCATCGATCAAAGAGCCAAATATATATTGATCTATGTGATCAGCCCCCACAGGGAGCTGGTCACGCAGACAATTGTTCATATCAGACCTCATTGATATCCCACTGCATCAATTCTTCATTATTTCTTGGCTCTTGGTCTCAGCCTGCTGGCTTGCGATGCTCCATCATTACAACTGTCTGGGAGACAGTGGACGGGCTGCAGAAAATCTGACTTGATCCCTGTAGTATGGCCACGAAGATTTATGCCTTTTGTGGCAGGGAGGGAGGGAGGAGGAGGGGGGGGGGGGGCTTTGAATTTACTTCCCTGTCTGTTGGAGTCTTGGCTAGTACATCTTGCCATGGCCGAGAGTCGCCCAAGTTTATGGATTTGATCCTGCGTCATGAACTTGAAAATTTTGAATGTCCATTTAGTAGGCATCGTTTTAGTGATCAATGCGGTGTCTGTATAGAAAGAAAGACGCCAAATTATGTCAGAACGTTGGATAGGTTGCATTGACATGATCTCGTATTGCTCAGATTTAGTGATTTAGGCTTGCATATTGATACTGAAAAAACTGAATATTCACATGAGAGCTAAAGAATTAGTGACTGATGTCCATAAGTCAAGGGTGTCAAATTAATTCCTACAGTGGTGTTATGGCTGGGCTAGATGGTTTTATCACGGCTTCTAGATGTCTAAATTTATTGATCTGGCCGCTCATATCGGCATGGACAATTTGTATGCCTGTGTGAGAACTAAAGAATATATTATTTAGCTATTGTCCATCTAAGAACAAAGGACGTTAATGTAATGTTGTATTGGTGTTCAAGCTGGACTAGCCTCCTCAGACATAGTGACCTCTTGCAGGCAGATCTTTCAGTCGCCCAGACTTATGTATTGCTCGTTTTATTTATTTATTTATTTTTTGTTGGGTGATGACAATTTTGAATATCTATATGATTGATATTATTCTGATTATTGATTAACTTCTACTTCAGAAACAAAGCGGGTCAGTTGGCATCCATGCTAGTGCGAGACTGAGCCATCAAAACCTGGCCGAATGCTCCTGCCCTTTTGTCACTTCTTGTATTGCTCTGGCCTTTCTTGTTACACTGGACGAATATGAATGTCTGTGTGAGAGGGAAAGATTTCTGTCCAAACAAAAAGTAGAGGGATCAAGCTGTCTTCCATGTCAGTACAAGAGTGACCTATGTTGACTTTGCCGCACGCCCCGGCCTTCTCGAGGCGGACCGATTGAATCGTGATGCTTGACAAATTTGAATGTTTATGTGACAGTGAGTGATGGCTGTTAGGGGTCAAACTATTTTTTATGTCAATGCAAGAGTGGGCCGTGTTGTCTTTGCCGGATTCTCCAATCCTTTAGTACCCGAGTGTATTGTCCAAGCACTGTTGTTTAGCTTGACAAATTTGAATGGCCACTGTTGAACCAGATTTCCAATAGCTAGGAGAACCGAGAGATCAGTGATTGATATTTATGGAAGAACTGGTCATGCAAATACTTGTATTTCATCAGCCCATATCGACATTTTCCGACATTTTTCACCTTTTTCTATATAGTTGTAGACCGATTGCTACATCAATACGATGATCTGCACCTCAGCTATAGCTGTCTCTTTGATTATTGCGTTTGTCCCCCTTCCCGTCTTCCCCGTTTGCCACTTCTAATGGAACATGGACTACGGGTTGTACGATGATCAGTATTTCGTGATCAAGTGATAGCCACAGATGTCACCGTTACTTACCTCTTTATCACTATATTTCCATTTGATCTCGCAGTAGTCGCGAAAATAAACATCCTTTTATGGGCTGTAGTAAAGAGAATTTACTGTGATATTTATGCAAGACAGGGCTTGATTACATGGCAACACCTAGGACTCTAGATGACGATTACAAGTTTCAGGATGCCTTGAATTAGGACTCTGGTCCCTTGCCCGCCCAAACATAACAAATCAGATCTCTCACCACGAGAATTGTTTCCCTTCTTTATGCGAAGTGTCATTGCAAATGATCACTCTAGCTCAGAGAGTAGCACCTGTTAATAATTACACCTTTTCAAGCTCTTTTCTATCTATGTTCATCATTTGTTCACTATATTGTTTCGTGCTTATCAGATTCCAGTCAATGCGGTCTCGTCATAAGTGTCTGCGGGACATTGTATATATAACAATGTTTTTTCATTTTCCATCCTTTGGTGCCATCTGACGTCGAGAAAAGATGCAGTATGTATCTTATGCCAGATAAATGCTTCTATGGGTAAGAGCTCTATCCCTCCAGAAATTCATCCATAGAATCATTTCCTCAGTCTTCCTTTTCCCTTATACAGATTGGGAAATATACTTGTGGGAACATAACAGTGACGATTTGCCTACTTTGTGGCTTCTACAAGGGCAGGTTGTGTTGACATGGTCTCTAATTGCCCAAAATTGCTTTGTACCCTGTTTTTGTGCTTGCCAAATTTCAGTGTCCATAAGAGAGCTGAAGAGTCAGCCATTAATGTCAGTATGAAAGCCAAAAGAATCAGACTAACTTTAATGGTTGTTGGAGACCGGGGGAAGGGGATCTTGACATGTGCCTTTAATTGCCCAGACTTTATATATTTGTTTCTATTACTGTGATTTTGGAACTGTGATGTGGATCTCTGTGCGTGAGGGAAGTGAAGGGTCAGTCATTATTGTCCATTATTACTACTACTATTATTGTTATTATTGGTAGAAACTGTACTCCTTTATCTTGACATGACGTTTTATTGGGTACTCTTTCTCTCTAGTTGCCCAAACATATTGATTTGTCCTCTCCTCCGTCACACGAATTTGAAAAAATGTCCACAAGAGAACTCAAATGTCAGTTATAATGTCAGTGTGAAAGACAAAGGAATCAGACTACTTTCATTAATTGTCGCAGACTAGGCTAGGCTATCTTGACATGGTGCTTTGCCGAGTTCCTAAGCCATCTATCTCCCCCCCCCCCCCCCCCTTTGAAATTCATTGGTTTAGCCCATCTTGTTACCTCTAACAAATTGTAAACGTCCACGAGAGGACTAATGGGCCAGTGAATAAAGCCCATAAGAGACATAGTGGACAATGATTAATGTCTTAGAGTCAGTCACTATTGTCCATATGAAAATTAAGGGTCGCTGATTAATGGCCATGTTGGAACTGAAATGATCGTTGATTAATGTCTATGGGGACTAAAGAGGTTACTGATAAATTAATGTGTGCGTGAGAACTAAACGAGACAATCCCTTCCAGCTGGTTGAAAGACGTTTAGAGAACGTAATGTGAGAACCCAAAGGTCAGTGTTAAATGACCTCAGCAATGATAATGTTGCGAACTATAGTAGTGTTTACAGTGAGGTGGTAATCAAGCTGGAAAATTATTTAATGACTTCTTCATCTGAATTTGGTAAATCATCGAATCCTGCCCTCTCAGGGCCATATCGTGATTCAATATGGTATATTGCCTGGAAACAGGGATGAGGTTAAATGTGGGAGGAAGTCCGCGGCCGAGTGGTCCTCTTTGTTTCTTAGTGCCCGGAATAGATGATCGCGCACACTCCTTGTTAATCTTGGGAGGTCAGGGTGAAAGAACGGGTATGAGAGAAAGGAGGGGAAGCATTTAACCAGTTAGCGGACGTCTTTCTCTTGCGATACGACCTGCCAGTGAATCAAGTGGTTATATTCAAGACTGGAGACGGTGGCACATCGGGAGATTAGATTGTCTGTCAGATAAAATATTATGACACTGACTTGGTGAACATTTCTGGTCTATCAGCTGGCAGGCTACACTTGATCTGTTTTCCTCACTCCCTCTTCCTCCCATTTTCTCCACCTTTCTCCCTGTCCTAAAAGGAGAATAATCTGCGATTGTCCGATGATCAAGACCTCGTGATAAAGAGATCGGTGGCGATGTTGTCGTCTTAATTTGCATTATCACTGTGGCATTTATTTTCTGTTATCGAACATAATTAATAATCTTCACCAACTTGATTTGCACCTCCACAGATAAAAGCTGGAGAGGTTTGCAAATGTTATGGCGCAATGAATATGCTATTTATAGGGGATCTTGTGGCGGAGCAGATTGGTTTTACGGTCCAGCTGTCGGGAATAATGACAAATGGCGGGACTTTGTGGAGATAAAGAGGTTCGTCATCCTCCCTCTTCCTTCCACCGTCCCACCCCCACCCTCACCAGCTTTTCCCCGTTTTTCCATTCCTAGAGAACAAAGCAGGTGTGCATAATTATGTTGCGATCACTGGTGTCAGGCGTTTGCACGTATATTCAGTATACAAATATGGGTGTATGTTGTGTTTGTGTATTTATCCGTTCCGACCCCCCCCCCCCCCCAAAAAAAAAAAAAAAAAATTAGAATTGTTGTAAAGGTGAAAAATATTGTGTGATTTTGCCCATTGTGTAACATGCTATAAAGGCCATCAGACTTCATGAGCTCACTCACAAGATGCGGCTGCTACACCTTATCTTTATTGCCTTCACCGTTTGTCATTCGAGAAGAAAAGAAAGAGATAGCCGATGCAGGGGAGGTTTGAATTGTTGAGTAGAAGAAGGTTTATGTTGTGTTAACCGTTATTTACAATATGATTTCGACTCTTCACGCACAAAATGCACTGTAGAACTGGAAGATCGATTGCCTTACTTGCTTTTTACCGTCTGTCGTTCCAGAAGAAAAGGAAGAGACGAAGAGGGTTAGAATTGCAGTGAAGAAGAAGATTTATGTTATATTGGGCATTGTTTGCATGTTTGCATGGCCATCAGACTTCAAAATAATTCATTCACTAAATACATTATGCAAGTGAGAAGCTAAGCTATTGTTACGCTTTGTCTCGATTGCTTTCCTGTAGTTCAGCCAGGGAGAAAATAAGAGATCCGGAAGGTTAGAAAAAAGTTATGTTATGTTAGCTGTTATTATATACGTTATAAATGTGATCTACAAGACTTCATAATATATCCACACAAATAGTACATTATGAAAGTGAAGATTGAGAATTGTTGTAGCACATTATTTTAGTTGTCTTTCACCACCTGTCATCTGAGAAGAAACTAGGAAGAAATGGGCATCAGACAACTTTTTTCTCAGGCAAACGGTTACCTGAGACAAAATAAATCATATCAGTAGCCGGAGACCCATTGTGTCTGCTGGCTTTGCGCAGAATGTGTCGCCACACTAGGCTCTTTGATTTGTTAGCAGGCGTTGGGAGGGACGAGGAATAAGGAGAAGGTGGGTGTGACCGGGCAAAGTGAGTGCTTGCAACCAACCTTGAGCGTGTGTCGTCCTTGCGCATACGCACCTGCAGAATATTATTCTTGAGGTAGTGAGTGACACGCGGAAAGCCGTGGATGAAAAAACTGTGGTCTCCCACCGTTAGCAGCATTAGGTTTGCCGAGACCTGTGGAAAATTGTTGTCAACTTTCCGACAGCCACCCGTGATATCGGACCCCAAAGTTTACTCCGATCGATAGGTGAGTTCTCTTTCTGTGTGCGTATTGTTACCGGCAATCTGCGCTGCTAATAGTTTGGCCGCCGGGTGCTTGATAACCTCAGCAGATGTCTAAAGTATCAGTAGACGATTTCTGTAAATATTTAATGTTTCAGCCTGAACGTAGGCCGAGTAATTTGATTATATATCCTAAACATAATAGCTTGAGTCTAGGTCAAATAAATTTAATAAGAATACATAAAACCTTTATTTCCTATTAATGGGGATAGTTTTTGACCAGCGCTAGTACTTCCCTTTATCAGACACAAGGGTTGTTCAAGAAACAATGATAAGAAGGAAAGACTCACTTTTCTTCTTGTCATTTGAAAAATTGATCACACAATTGTTTGCTAAAAATATTACGATATGAAGAAAATAGTTTCCATACACAATGATTTTTCTGTAATATTTTTTTTATAAAGCACATTTCAAAGAAAGAGTGTGAAAATCATTTTTATTCTCTCTCTAAGCTGCTTATTCAAACAGTCCTTGTGCCTGGCAAAGGGAAGTAACAAGGGTGGTAAAAAAACAAAAAAAAAACAATCCCTATTGCCGTGGCCATTGTTCTGTGGCCTTTTCGCTTAATATCGTTTCTAGATCTGTGATGGTGCCTCTCTCGGCTGGCTTGCAGTTTCCACAACACAACAGCTTGCACTGTGGCTTAGAAATACAAGTCTTGCCTTTTGACATAATAATATGATAGCTTGAACAAATCAGATCGCCCAATACATCCTCGTATATTAATATACGGATTGCGAAAGCTTGATGGTATCTTTTGATATTCTATCACATTGTGTATCAAGGATAGAAGATGAACAATGATGAGATAGCCCATCCACAGCAAGCACGTACATGACTCATCCACACTGGCAGGCCTCTTATACATGCGTGTTACGGATATCATTCGCCGTCTTTCACACATCCTCGTTGGTGAAAAGGTTTGGAGACACTAAGGGACAGTGTAGCCGTTCACAGATGTTTTCGCCAAACATAACCATCGAACGTAATATGGATGTTTCCAGCACAGTCAGTGATAGGCCCTGCTTCATTGCACCTGTTATGGTAGGACTGGCATACCAGCTCAGTGTAAATCCACTACCTTGATTAAAATGGTTCCCACAACTATGAGTGATGCCAAGAGATGTTATGTCAACTAAGTTTCGCACGACAGCGTGGGAGAACAGACATACTTTTTATAATGAATATTTATAAGGGCATGCTCACTGAAAGTGTGCGTATGCATTGTTTTAATGGTGGTTTTCTGTAGTTCGGTATCTAGTACCAAAAGCCATTCAACAACTTTAGCGAATCCAGTTGAAGACTAATGGGAAAGGACAGCAGACGTCCAGTTTTTATTATTTTCAAGGTCATGACTCATAGGTTTAGAAGTGTGCCTGTAACTATCAGTCCTCTTCCATCCGTGTCGAAAAAGTGGACGTAATTTATATGGTTCTTTTCCCTTGGTCTTCTCCCTTGTTCGTTTCCCATGTATGTTCTCTGCAGTGGTCACGAGCTATATCTCCAGCAGCAGTAATGTAGAATTGCTATAAATGTAGCTGCTGATCACATTATGTCGGAGTGCCGAATAGAGGACAAAAAAGGAGGAGAAGAAATAAATGTGGATGATTCATGGAGAGATTTGTGTCCCATAATGTCGTCTCGCGGAGTGCCATTTGACGTAGGTGCTGAGTACAGACTAGAAATGGGAATAGTCCTGCGTTCAAATTCGAATAGGATATTAAAGTTTGAGCCTGGAAAGAGTCTATATTTTTCTATCCTTTTCTGTTTTTTTTTTTTACCATTTCAGAAGAAGTAATTGCATAGTGAGCTTTCTGATGATTTCAGGAGAAAATCAAAATATAATATTGAGACTGAAATTCGTATCCTAAATGAATGCCATGAGGTGAAACACAATCATCCCTAAGTCGAGAGAAATATTTAAAGTTTTGAGTCGTTGCAGAAAAGATAATGAATTGTCACAGACAAATCATGAAAACAGAGTGTTAATCTGGAGACAAAAAAGACATGTTTCATTCATGACATACAGTGAAGTCCTGTTTGGCAGTGTCGTAGCCTGAGAGTATGGTTGAGCGATAGATCATCATACATACGAATGAGTGATTAATCTTTATTTTGTTGCCACCACTAAATGAGATACTATTACGTTCTTTTTTCATCATTGGCCTGGCCCAGAGGTCACAAAGAAAATGAATAAAGAAGCAAAGAGACAGATAAGACTAACAGCAAAAGACAGCAGCCACGACTAGTAAGATATGAATGATAGAAGCGAGAGGTCGAAATTATTACGCAGTATACAAATCTGTGGAAGACATGGCTCAATATAAACAAGTATTTTTGTTCAGACTGACCGAGTTTTCCATTTGGAGTGTGAGCTTCTATAGAAAGGGATTTAAAAAGGAAAAAAAGGGGATTTATAGTAGTAGTACGAAACCTCAAACTGCTCCCAGTAGATTCTCCCATTCTCCACATTTCCCCTCAAGTTATATTTTGTACATACGTAGCTTCATGGACATTTTCTTCACCGCTGTACGTTTCTCTCTTCACAGACTTAGTGAAAACCTTGCATTAAACTTGTCCCTCCCCCTCGTCCTCTCCCTCGCCCCCCCCCCCCCAAAACAACAACAACAACAACAACCAACCAACCAACCAAACAAAAAAAACAACAACAACAAACAAACAAACTCAGTCCAAACTCTTTATGAATTAAGTATAATGAAAT
>JBCEWB010057013.1:0-10000 GCA_039654565.1 Peronia peronii
CTCCCTCTCCCTTCTCACCCCTCCCCCACCCCCAGCAAGTGAGTACTCACTGTAATGTCTGCAGGACTCATGAGCACGGCAAAGTTGGTGAGATGACTACACTGACAGACAACTTGGTCGTTCTCAAACTTCACCATGGTACAACCGTCAGTCAGCCACTCCCCGCCCTCACTGGGACAGAAAACATCACCAATACTCTCAGATGTGTTGTGAATAATAATATTTAATAACAATAATGATAATAATAATAATTATTATAACAACAATAATAATAATAATAATAGTACTAATAATAACAGGCAGAGGAACGACAGCTTATGAAATTGAAAGGCAGAAGAGTCAAGTGGAAAGGCGCGCAGGAATGAAACCCAGAACCAGTTCTGCACAGCGTTCCATGGAATGTTCTGGGCGGTCACCTGTGTGATCCAATTTTGGCTTGAGATTCCACATTAGGGTATGTAGATGAACAAAGTGCTAAGCTGAACTTTATTGTTCGCGATTGTCAACCATACATTATCATGAATGTTATTATAGGTAACGAATATGGCGTAAAAAATCTACAATAATGTTCTAAGACGTTTTATATAATATGTAAATATACAACACGAATGGTTAAATAGACTATCAGATAAACGGGAACCACTTATACACAATTGAGAGAACACTCAATTGAACTGCATCAAAAGTCAGATAGTAAGAACCTTGAAGTCTACACCTATGCTGACATTTACATTTTTTCTTCGTCTCCAATTTTTGCTGTTGATGGTGGTGATGGTATTTTTGTGGTGTGTGCGGTGGGGGGGAGGGGGGGGAGTGAGAGTGAGAGTGTGCTTGTGTGTATGTGTGTGTTATGTGACCTACTTATTTCCCTTGGCCAAGAGTTGTTTCCCTTGGCAGCCAAGAGTTGTTTCCCTTTGAGAAATTGGTCAATAATATGATTATTGTGATTATTTATGTTAATCATCAACATAGGTTCTGTCAAAGAAAATGAATTATCACATGTCATGTCCATGTCTATGTCCATGTCCTGAAATGATGCAATATGGATGTTCAATACTTAATATGATGATGTTTGTGGCTCTATGTACACCACAAATTAAGAACAATGTATGTATCATGATGTCCGAATCGTTTTTGTGCAATAAATCGGGTTTGACTGGTCCGCTGTGAGTTTTCTGTGTGATCACTCTATGATTGGTGAATGCTCGTTGATTCACAACATATGAAGACACAACAGTGTGCATGTGTGTATGTGTGTGTGTTTTGTGGGTTTTATTTTTTTTTATTTTTTTATTTTTTTTTTTTTTGCTTATTTATTTATTTTCGTGAGTGTGGTTTTTGTCTATTTGTTTGTTTATTTTTTTTGGTCCTGTTTCTTTTACAAAGAGAAATACTTGCAAAACGTGAAAATAAAATGAATGAAAATATACAATCCTCCAACAAAAAAAAAAAAAATTAAAAATTAGTCGTCTGTATTTTGTTGAAGTCAGATCTAAATCATAGCTAAATGTTTTATTTTAATGCCATCACTAACTTGTTTCAGAACACTCAGCACAACAATTTTGAAGCTTTAGTTTCAGTTTTGCCATAAGGAAATAGATCTAGCTAGCCACACAAATTACTAAATGTTTTAAGTCAGCATACCTATATGAGTAGTAAGTCTTACTGGATAGAACCGTCAACAACAATTTCTAACGGATTTTGACTAACTTTTACTGATGTTAACTGAGAAAGCCAAATTAACTCTTTCCCTACTTCGAGCCGGATTTTCCGGCTCAGGCCGGAGGTCATCGCTGGACTTCGAGCCGGAAAATTCGGCTCGGTAAGTACACATATTTTGCCGATCCAGTATTTCAAAGTTTCAAATAGAAACAAGCGGGTTTACTTTCGGGTAATCAGAGAAGAGCGTCAGTTTTGAAAATATGTTTGAATGATTGAAATCTGTACGGTGAAAGTCCTTTTTTATTAGTTTTTTGTGGAGGTGAAGTTTGTTTTCATTTGGCATGGAGCTAGGGCCCTTAGTGAATTGTTCTCATAAACCTGTTTGCCGTCGAAAAGTGCTAGATTTGTGTGGAATAAGCATTTACAATCAATTCTAGTGAAACGCAGTGTTAGTAGATCTAGATCTAGATCTTAGAACTGTAAGGTGAAAAATATTATATAAAATATATCGTTTCGGGCTCATGTTGTTAAGTTTCTTGTCATATTTCTTTTCTCTCACAGCACGAATACATTCATAAATATTTTATTCATCTTCTGTGATTCCTCCCGTTTTATTTGATACCAGTTTTGCATGGTTTATTTGCTCTGGGCTGCTGTAGCAACTGATTTATGTAGTGAATGTGTGGTCAGCAATTGGGTCATGAAACTGGGCGTGTCCGGATGTGACCAGCTATGAGAATTGGGTCAAATAGGGAAAGAGTAAATTAGGGAGTCTCTGAAGCAGCATGCTACGAGTATATTGGAAAATCCTAAACTTTAATAACATTTTGAATCAGTTTTCTATAATTATTTCAAAAATGAGCTTCTGATTTTTCAAACTAGTCTGGTAAATCAAAAATAGTGACAAGACATGATTTTCTTCCTCAGCCTGTTGTATTACCGAGACAAAATAGTAACTTTCTGAATCAACAAAGTTTGACACTTACCCGACCGACGTGTCCAGAAAAGCACAAGATGGGCTGGAATAATTGTCCTGGGAGGTGAAATAAGAAAGTGTGTGAGAGAAGAGATTCGATGACATCACTGTTAATAGGAATGATAATTACACTGCAGATGATGACAATGACCATGTCATGGAATACTCCACTGATACAGGCGTTACCTTTTACAACTCCTAGATCATTAATTCCAAAGATGTCAATGAAAAGTGCTTAAGAGTGTCAAGGTTTGTTCTAATGATATGTTGCATTCAAGTACGTAAAAAACAAATAACATTTTGACCTGATGAGCAAAGGGCGATTTAGGCCTAAATAATCGAAATTTCAAAATCGGTGCAAATGATGCTTAATTATTTCCACAACAGAGTATAATATAGTCATTTCTGAAAGAAAATATTTTATCAATCCACCGTTAACACAGGACCACCTCTTTCCTACTGATCTGATTCGTAATTCGCCTTCATTAAATTTGAATCCCTAATTAGCAAACACACATGATTCAGATGACATTGCCACAATTCCGAAAAATAACGCCAAAAACCATTACTGCAGTTTCCTTTCATGGCACATGGCAATAAAGAGGACATTCTTTTCATAATGGTGTTAGTGTGGAGCTATGAAATCATTATCAATCTCCACAGACAAGTTTCCTAAGGTATGTTTTTCATTGGGGTTGTGAATTTAAAAATCTAAAAATCTCTAGAAGTATTAAAGTTCGAATTCTAGTATTTGGCTCAGACTTAGAAAAATGATTTTCTATCATAGGGAACTATTTGTATTTTGTAGAATGTGGCCCTATAACCTTTATATTATGCCCAAATACTTGAAAGGCAGACTTGTTATTTCGGCACTCATAGAACTTTTAAAAATTTTTTTAAATTCTCAAAATAAAATTACAGGGACAATTGGAACCTTCAAAGAAGATGTCGTTCTCAGTCCTGTCACTAAGAGTATCGTAATCAAAAACTTTTAGCTGTAGATTACATCGTTCCAGAAATTTTAATGTTTTCAAAATATGCAGTAGCCAATATTGGCCAGCGTTGCAAACGAAAAATGAAATTCCAAAATCGATTAATAAAAGAAAAACATGAACTTGAACTTACTTAACTGTTTCTCACATCATTCATTGAAATATTTCCAAATAAAAAAAAAATGCACTCTGATCTGGATGCCCTTAAGGTGATACAACAGAAGAATCCGGTGACCAAATGGTACGGTGTTCATCAAGAATTCCAGGTCCAAAGTATGATGAGCAAGTCTTTCCCCAGACCAGGCCAGTGATATTTCCACTCGTGTTAACCCAGCGGTTGCAGAGTTACTGGTGTTCAGTTTGACAAAGAGTTAACAAGAGAAGTCTATGACTATTGACTGAAGTTTCACCTCTTCTATAAACCCTGTTTTCCTAATCTCGCTATGCATCTGGGGTCTTTTTTGCCCCACTATAGAGGCAGAACCATTTATTTTGTGGTTGAAAAAGCTGCTGGGTACAGGCACGGTTGAGGTTACTGGGACAAGTTTAAGTGAAGAGAAAAAGGATTGGTGGATGAGTTCAGTCGATACCTGTGACTGATTCTGGTTATGTCGTTTTCACAGTCCTGCCTTCATCTATACCATTTCTCTTTTCATGCAAAGTTCAGAAATGCTAGAAAGACTTGGTGATGATGATGGTAGGATGATGATGGTGATGGTAGCGATACTATTGATGGTAGTGATAGTGATGGTAGTGATAGTGCTGATGGTAGTGATGGTGATGGTAGTGATGGTGATGGTTGTGATACTGCTGATGTAGTGATGGTGATGGTAGTGATAGTGCTGATGGTAGTGATGGTGATGGTAGTGATAGTGCTGATGATAGTGATGATGATGGTGGTGATAGTGCTGATGGTAGTGATGTGACGGTAGTGATAGTGCTGAAGCAGTGATGGTGATGGTAGTAATAGTGCTGATGTAGTGATGGTGATGGTAGTGATGGTGGGATTGGGCACTACAGAACTACAAACTTACCTGTGAAGCGCTGAAGGTGAGCTGGAGAGGAGGTGAGAGCTGTGGCATTTGGACATTGATGGAGATGGACAGAATGTCCGAGTTGAGCGACTTATCGCCCAGGGTTCTGTGGACAGATCAAAGTTCGATATATCAATGTGTTACTCCTCATTTCCTTTTTCTCTGAATAAGTAATAACTACCTTTTACATTCCTGCGATACCAGTTGATAATAATCTGTACAATGAGTGAATTAACTATTGTATTTGTGTAAAACACATACATACACACACATACAAAAGAAGTAAAACAAAAACACTGTATAACATATTAACACATTTATGTCAACACACAACCCAAGATTGAATATGAATCACCATCATTTTACATGATTAAAATACTTGAATATCAAATCAGAGACTGCCAACCAGAAATTTATTTAATATCTCTCCCACTAATTTAATAATTTCTCTTTCTCTCTCTCTCTCTCTCTCTCTCTCTCTCTCTCTCTTTCTCTCTCTCTCTCTGATGGAATTTCCAGTTCTGATCTTCACTGTAGAAGAGGATTCGGATTGTTTCTCTGCTTACGGTTTCTCATTATTTGTTGTTATTCCTTGCTAGTTTTGGCTTCAATTTGTTGTGATCAATGTTGTAACAGCACAGTTTTCTTTGACATTATATTTGATGTGGAAAGTGTAATTGTTAAATTATAAAAATGTCTTTATTCCAAAGATCTGACTTTAAAAATGAATGATGAGGAAGGGCTATCAGATTCTTTTGTATATGTGTTACGGCCTGTCAGAATGAGTCTTATGTTGTTGGACTCTAAGCGAGAAGTTGGGTGTTGACTGGTTTGAAGGTGATCTTATAGTGATGGTTTTTATGCAGAAACTGAAAGAACATTCATCTCTGAATGGAAAATATTGCATCCACCGGGGAGATCATAAGAGTATATGAGGATGCTGTGAGGTGAATTTTTCAACCACTCATTTTTGCCCATTGTTACGTCTGATTTTAGCCGGTATGAGAGACCAATAAAGTCTCGCCGCCAGTCGAAATGAGACGTAAGTCGCTGGGCTAGAACGGAGAAATCGGGCTTTGAACGTGGTGAGGGTGGTCAGACATCGAATTTTTTCTTATTCCTGAAATCGAAAGTACATTCATTTCTGAACAAGACAGCATCGGTCTTACCCTCGATTTATAAATATTACTTCATTAAAATCGGGGTTTTGTGTTGTAAACTCGATTTTCTCGGAATTTCGGTCATTGCTTGGGGTCCATTCTTGTCTCTTTAAACTGCAATATCTCTGACTAGAATAAAGCTAGCTCAAAACTTTTTTCATGACCTGAAAGGGTATAAAATAAACTTTCACATGATACCAAAACCCCATATCGTGAAAAATCGACATACGTCTCATTTTGACTGGCTGCGAGACCAATTCTTATCTCTTCAATCTCAACGTCTCTGTTCACAGTCAAGTTCACTCACAACTTATATGACGACATGAAAATGCATGACTTAAAGTTTGACATGATAGTTATAATTCAGCTGGTGCAAAAATCTACATAGGATTCATTTTGAAAGGCTGAATGACATATGTTATTGTAACTAATCATGATTATACATGTTGGGTACACGCGAGTGTGTGTTGTGAGCGATGTTTAGAGGGTCGTCATTGTATACACTGGGCCCATGCAAGTGTGTGTTGTGAGCGCAGCGTGTCTGAAATACTCTCTAAGCATTTTGTACGGGGTGGTTCCAGTCAGATCTTGCGTGTGTATTACGTCACGTGTGTACACACTACGTCACGGTTTTGTGTGTGCGGCAGTAGTTTGTGATGAGGACTTGTTTGTTCGAGGGGGTTCGAGGTGCACACTGCGTCACGGTTTTATGTGTGACAATTATGAAAGCGGGTCGAGATAGTTCGAACTTGTATGTTCGACGGAGTTCTTGATTAGCTGATGTCTATATAAGGGCTCAGTCGGAGAGAGAGAGGAGAGAGAAGAAGTAGAATGCAGTGAGAGTTGTGTGCATCGGAGTTAGACAGCTGCCCTGAAGTTTGTATTGTTACGAAGCACCTGCAATAAATTTTGCATCATTTCGACGTCGAGGATTCCTGTTCTATTTCTCCATTACTGTGTGCGTCTCATCCGCATTCACCGCCTGATCACCACTTACAACGTCACGACTAACACCCATTCACATTCAAAAAGTTCGTGACAAATATGTTGCCCTGAATATTACAACATATTCTTATATTATGTTGCCCTGAATATTGTAACATGTCCTTATATTATGTTGCCTTGAATATTATAACATATCCTTATATTATGTTGCCCTGAATATTGTAACATATCCTCTATTTGATTTGTTTTCATGACAGACTTTTCCTGTTTCTCCTCCCCCCTCCGCCCCCCCCCCCTCCTTGTTCCTTCTGCATGTTGGTCTTACCTTATTTGGTTCTCTGTTAGGAACTTGAAGCGCTCACCCTCGTTACGATATAATATGGCAGAATATCTCACTTCCTCTGGAACACAACAAACACAAACTGCCGTGAACATGAAAACAACAGCAAAGCACAGGTTTAAGAACAACGTCAAGGACTAGGATTCTTTCTCAAGTCTCTGGACAGCCTTGGATGTTCCTTGGTAAACACAGCGAAAAAAGACATGATAGAATCACAAGGATTTAATTATTGAGATGAATAGCTGGAGAGTATGTCCCAACTGAGAATGTTCTGTACATGTCTGTTTGTTTGTCTGTCTGTTTGTCTGTTTGTTTTTTGTTTGTTTATTTGTCTGGTTGTTTGTTTGTTTGTTTGTTTGTTTGTTTGTTTGGGGATCCAGTACAATATTATGCATCTTCCTGTTGGCTTGTACGTAACACAGACTCGAGTATCAGATTTTCTGCCGCCAAAATTAAAAAGAAAAGAAGACCATCAATTCTCTTGTTAACACTGGATCAGCCAAGGTGAAACAATATCATACTTCTTTTTCCACAAGGGTTCATTCCTTTTTCCATTTCATCCTCTAGCTCGACTAAAGATAAAATCACTAACGAACAACGTACCATTCATTTCCTAAAGAGAGAGCACAATATCTCACCAAAACGCCTCCTTACAATCAAACCCAAAGAAGAGTATCTTAATAATAATTCTTATCTTTCTTCAGTTTGACTGTTGAAAACTAGAATTTTTCGTTCGACAACTCTGCCCTCTCCTGCCAGAACATCGCACATGCATATCTAGATCAAATTAAGCTTTTGTCAGACTCGAATTCCCGATGTCAGGACGCATCTTCTGGTCTTGGTCTCATGTCTGTTTCTAGAGAAATATGGATGTTAAAAACATTTTCTCATACCCGAACAGTTTTTTTTTTCAACTAAGTAAAAGATTAAGATGGTTTTTTGGCTCTCCTGTAAACTTCGATTTTCTGAAATGTGGCAAGGTATAAGAAAAAGGAGAAAGTCTGGATTATTTTATTTTGTCCAAGGTAAAAACATCCACCCAGAAGCTGTTGAACAACACGTGTCCATTGTGTCTGCTTTTTTACCTTGCAGGTTGTCAAATGGTTTCTTGGGCAGGAAGGCTGAGGTGTTTGCTTGGAGAACCCACGGGCCACGCTCTATATACTGGCTGTCCTTCATGTCCGGAAATGTCAGGTCGTCCAGCAAAGGCCCTCGCTTGACCACTGGATGCAGAGAAAAAGAGAGTGAGATAGGGAGAGATAAGGGGAAGATTTCATTCAAACGTATTAGATATTTAGTTTCCTCTTCCAGTCATCTCATCTTTTTTCACTGACTGACTGGTTGATTGACTGTCTGATTAACTGAAAAAGTGACTGACTGACTGACAAACTGATTGACAAAAAACTTATTCATTATGTATTCACCTACTCAACCACTCACTCACTCACTCGCTCACTCATCTACTCACTCACTCATCCAACCAACATCCATCCTATTACTCACTCACTCATTCACTCCTTCACTCACTCATGCATTCACTCATTCACTCACTCCCTCCTTCACTCATTCACTCACTCACTCACTCACTCACCCATCCACCCAGTCACCCAACTAACATCCATCCAATTACCCCCTCCGTCCCTTCCTCACTCACTCACTCACTCACTCACTCACTTACTCACTCACTCACTCATTCAGTCATTCACTGACACAGTCATTCACACACACACGCTCACTCATTCACTCACTCATCCACTCACCAATTCACGTTTAATACATTTTAACCCTTTAGTGACATAAGTTCGATTTGTTTTCTGTCGGGCACTGTTTTATATAGCCAATCTCTTATATCCCAAGGAGACTATACATGATGAACAGCGCTCCTCTCCATAGCACCGTGACCGAGGGATTTTGGCGTCTGCCCTCCGACAGTAGTGTGAAAAATGTTGAAGGTTCAAATCTTTTCGTGAGATGGGATGACATATTAAGCTGGAAAGCCTGACGTCTAGCCTTGTCAGATTAGAGCAATATATTTTGGAGGTCCAGTTTGTTTCTTACGCAGGTTAAAGAACCCTTGGCAGTTAAAAATCGGATGAAGAATTGGCGAAGACGCCGTTGTCCAGGCAAAGTTTTCAAATTTTGACATTTCTAGCAAAAAATAATTATTCTTATCAAATTAGGCACGCACTTAAAATCGAGCTAAATTCTACTTTCTTAGGATTGAATAACTACATACTTGATAAAGAATGAACGAGCTAGCTCTGAGTCAAACTTCTTTTTTTCTATGACATTTTTTGATAGGTAGGAATTGGGAATTTGGAAATTTTGCCTGGACAGCGACACTCCTCCTACTCTTCATCGATTTTTAACTACCAAGGGTTCCTTTTCGTGCATGATGTACACACAGGACCTCCGAAATATATCCGCTCGTATCCGAGAGGGCTAGATATCGGGCTTCCCTAGGCTCTATCCAGAGGAAGCCAGGGGATCGTTGAGTATCTGAAAAAATGCCGGTTCCAATCTTCAACTGTTCCCATTCCCTCCCTTCTCCCCCACCCCCCCCCCCTCCCTCCTTCACGGCAGATCGGAGAGTTGAACCCACAACCTTCACGATGTGTGCCTTTTGCCGGGTAGCAGACGACTAACCACACGGCCACTGCGACCCCTATTATCAAACTTACCCAAGTACTTGTAAATTAAGGGCTCCTGTCCAGCGTTATTGGCATTGTTGAGGGTCGTTTTGATCAAGCTGTCCATGCCAATCAGCAGCTTGGAGCCAGCGTCAGGATGGTCATTCAGAACATCTAGCCAGTCCTTCAACTCAGCAGGGATGAGGTTGTCCGCGGTTCTACAGAACACCTGCGGCAGGTGGAAGGGCAGCAATGAGTCAC